>MU179413.1:4154-15933 GCA_016767475.1 Suillus weaverae | reverse complement strand
CCAGTCCACCCAAATTATTCAGTCGGGAATATCCAGACCCCTCTTATTGTCAGGTCAGGACGTCCCAGTCCACCTAAATTATTCACTCAGGAATATCCAGACCCCCGTATTGTTATGTTGGGATGTCCCAGGCCATATATATTCTGACATTGGGAAGTTCCAAGCCACCTAAATTATTCACTCGGGAATATCCAGACCCCCCTTATTGTCACGTCAGGACTTCCCAGACCACCCAAATTATTCAGTTGGGAATTTCCAGACCCCCCTTATTGTCAAGTCGGGACTTCCCAGACCACCCAAATTATTCAGTCAGGAATTCCCAGACCCCCCTTATTGTCAAGTCAGGACGTCCCAGTCCACCTAAATTATTCAGTCGGGAATTTCCAGACCCCCCTTATTGTCAAGTTGGGACTTCCCAGACCACCCAAATTATTCAGTCGGGAATATCCAGTATGCAATAGTAACCTGGCAAGTCAAGTCCACACTTGGAGTTGTCAATGTCTTATTTGATAAGTCACACTGAATATTAGCCCCACTCAATTCTCATTTTATTCTACCATTTTATTCTGCCAATTTACGAGCCATCACTGAACTGTCACTGCTACAGAGCCCAAGAAATAAACTGGATTAAACTGCGCACAAGTGTCTAAAAATAACACCACGTCGGAGGTTCAACTTACCAACACCGCGTCATATCTGGCACTGGACATTATCGACTTCAATGGCACGGCTTCGTCGTACAGGCAGACGCAGTCGTTCTTTTCATACAAAACTAGCTGCCAAACTCGAAGCTCTTGCTATTTGCCAACTTGCATCCACTAAAGATGAGGACAACAAATTTATTGGCCTTGCCATTGCTGTGCTTGCTGTAGCAGAGAAAAAATGTGTGCAAGGTAACAGGTATGGTCTATGTGGATCTTATAGCCAGCCAAAATCACAGGATTTCCTGGATATCTTGGTATTTAATGGAAGTGAACGTCACTTCCAGGTATGGTTCAGAATGACTCATGCAGCCTTCTGGCATGTCCATGATTTGATAGCTGCTGACCCGATTTTTATCAGCCAAGGCAGACACCCGCAGTGCCCTGTCTTCTACCAACTGGCGACCTTTCTCTGCCGTTTAGGTTAGTTGATTGTGCAGGCCACCTGTGACCATCATGCGATCTTCACGTCCTATGATTTTGGCTGGCCAGGGTCAGTTCAAGATAGCCGTGTTTTCAAGAACTCCCATCTGTGGCGTAAGAAGGAGCAATATTTCCGCTCGCATGAGTACATTCTTGTCGACAAAGGTATTTCAGATTTTTTTTGACGAAGTCTCACCTCACATCTACAATAGGTTATCCACTCACAAAATACTCCATTTGCCCATTCAATGAATTTGACCTTACTGATGATCCTGAGCAGGTCACCTTGCATCAGAAATGGAACAAACAACTGTCCTCCCTTCGGATTTATGTTGAACATCTTCCCCTTACTCCGCTGCTTGATTGGCTTTGATATGCATGATATGTTCTTGGTGATCGAGGCAGCCATGATCTTACACAACATACTTGAAGAGTATGGCGACAACCCAATGACCATCAGAGGGTTCAATGGGCGAGACAACGAAGATGTTCCAGACGTTAGGGGAGAGGGTCCAGCTCGTATGCGAAATATTTCATTGGATGCAGATGACTTATATCGAGTAGGGATTTTACAGTGCAAAAATTTAGTAGACTACTATCAACTTAATGTGAACTAGGCCAAAACTCTTTCATCCTCCTCTTCGAGCTGTTCCAACCTTTTCGCCAGTCTCTCACCTTGCCTCTGTATAATGGAGCTAGGATGCTTCAACATCTCACTTGCCTGAAGCCACTGCTCTGCGTGTTCCTTATGTGCCTGCTGAATTTCTTGTTGGTGAATTTCTTCCTGTCATGCCTCATATTCAGCCTGCTCTTGCTTCTCCCGCTTTTGTGCAAGCTCCATATTAAGCTGATCAAGTCGCTCCTGCCATTCATAGCATTGGCTCATGGATCCCATCATGTTGCGAAGGAGTGAGGTTGTCTTGCCATAGCTATCAGAGTTGAGAGATGCTGACTTATGAGCTCGCTTCTTTAGAGGAGTGGTTTCATCATCTGAAATTGAAATTGAATCCGAGGAGTTGATGTTGTGGGCACGAATAACGGTGGCATCATTCCATGCCCTATCATACAGTAAGATTATCAACTGTGGTTTTGCACATTGAAAGGACTCACACTTTGTCAATCAGCCTGAAAATCTCTGTTTCCTTGAAGGCTTGTAGCATGTGATGTGTAAACTTGGCCTTTGTTGTATTCTTCCCGCACTTCGTTCCATCAAGGGCCAATGTGTTGTCCTTTGTGTCCAAGTTGAGAACTTCGGCTTCTTCTTCATCTCCTGATTCAGCAGTGATCCGATCATCGTCTCCATCTCCTCCACCAGTATGTTCTTCCATCTCCTTGACCTGTTTGTATTTCTCCCAAGCCTGATTCCACCAAAAATTGCGGACCTGGGCATAAGTTACATGGTTGCCAAGTGTCTTGTGTGCGAGCTGAAAGGTGCTGAGGTAAGTGCAAGTTAACATGAAACTTGAAGTGTGACTTACTGTTGTAAAAACTGTGCCCTGGTTCAACCAAAATTTGTACCAGACCTCAACAGAGGTGATGTACTTGACGGCAGTCAGTTTGTCTTCATCTGTCAGTCCACGCTTACTCTCTGACTTCACAGCAGCATCACCTGACACAGCAGTCCCAAGCTTTAGGTCAGCTTCACCTAACATGGTCTCTGTCAACTTCGACACCTCATCATCTGATGTGCCAGTGACGTGACGGCTACCCTCCCCTGATTTACTGCCTTTCCCACCTCTCTTTGCCATTGTCTCACCTGCCATCTTCCCTCGCACTTGTTTGGCAGTTTTGGATGGCGCAGGTGAGTCTGTTTCAATGGCAGCAGCTTGAGTTGATGTCATGCTGTGATGCTGTGATTTTTGTGCAGGGGTAGTCTGTGGCATGTTTGGTGTTACTTCTGCACCAAAAATTGTGCCTGGGCTGAAAGTCGCTGGCAGAGCAACACAGTGAGTGCCTATTGAGGGTACTGGCGGCAGTGTGCTGATGAGTGTGTTCTGCAGGTTCCAGGGGACTGGCTGTGTGGTAGGTTGGATATATGCAGGGAGGTGAGCTTTTTTTTCGAGGTGAACAGCGGAGCCCGGATGATGGATCCACAGAATAGTGAGGACCACGGTGGCCTAAATCCTCTGCCACATACTGCGGATGCATCTGCATACCATACCCAAATGATGGAGATGGCACAGGCTGCATGGCATTGTGCTGGCGAGATTTTTGAGGTGTTTGACTAGTTTGCCACTCTTCCGCATTATCAAGTGTGACACAGTAGTCATAGGCATTGTGGTCAGGAAAGATCCAGTTTGGCATGTCCATTGTGCACACTCATTCATGCTGCCAGTGAGACCAACTGACTTACACAAAATGTTCTGGTACTTCAAGCTGCTCAGCATATTACAAGCTCAGCAAAGCCTGTGTCAAATAAACTGGAAGAATAAACTGAGGCACTCAATTCTACATCATTTTATTTCCCATGCAATCAAGATTTATATTACAAGCCGCAAAATAAAATGGTAGAATAAAATAACAATTGAGTGGGGCTATTTGTTGCTGTTGTGGTATCATAGTTATGTGTAATGATCAAGACATTTATTCAAACTGCATTTGGAGACAAACAGATATAAGGTTCATGAAGATGGCACAGGGAGATTGACAGGATGACAGAATAGGTAATGAAGTTCATTCATAATCTTCGAAGTAATCATGATCATAGCCACCATCCTCTACCTCTAGCTCTTCTTCATCATCCGTTGGAGACACCCAAGCCTTGGTAGCACGCCTTGATGGACCAGCAACAGGGGCAGATTCTTGGGTATATGCATACTGGTGTTGGACCGGAGATCTGGAGCAAGCATAGCCATGATGACGAGAATGGCAAATAGGTGGTGATGGGCTACGATGACGAGGTTGTTGAGTGGGATAGTGTTGCAAGTGACGCTGCTGCTGATGGTCATGGGAATAATGGCTAGTCATGATAATCAGTAGCAGATTTGTGTGACAAGCAGAAGACATACTGTGTAGCGCTGCTCATCATCCATCTGCCAACCTTGTGATCCTCACCATCACTCTCATCTCGTCGGCGCTTCCGAACAAGTGGTACTTCTGCAACCTTGCGAGATTTCACAGGTGCAACAGGTGCAGGGCGAGTTGTTCGAGACATAAGTCGAGGGTTCGAAGTATGCATGACAACACCTTTCTGCGACAAAGGTTGACAAGGAGGGACTTTGGTAGGGATGGGATGGGGAAGAGGCACGACCTTGCAGTGATCCCTACGTGGTGGAGAAGGGGACCAGACAAGTGGTGAGGAGGGCTGAGGAGTCGGAGAATTGTGAGGGGGGGAACCAGCAGAGTCCAGAACCTCAATACTAGGCGGCAGATTCTTCATAAACAGAACACAGTTCATGAGAGTACGCTGGACTTTACCATCCGTGTTGGTGATGAGAGGGATGTTCAACATGTCGGAATCTTCATTGCTCATTAAGTCTTTAGACTCTGTCAGAATTTAAGTGAGTCGTGCCATAATACATGTAAGTTCAATCTTACCATCCGACCAAGGTACGAACATCAACTCTGTCTCAGGAACCTTCACCCCAATGGACTTATCTTTCCTTTTCTTCTTCAGCTCTGGGTGTTTGACACGAGCAAGCTCCACATTGTAGTCAGAGCCCATGCAGCACTTTAAGTAGGGACCAACCAGTGCCTTGAGCTCGTCTGTCTTCAAGTCCTTGAATACAAAATCGGAGCCGACAGGAGGGACACCTGCAGGCCAGTCGACGACCTGTGCTTGGTGAAGGTATAATGAATTGAGCATAGTTTTCCAGGGAATATTTTTCGCCTCATGTGGGATGCCAGCACCTTCTATAGCTAGAATGAATGCAATGATAGATATGATTACAAAAGAACTTACCAAACTTTTCGAGCATCATAATGGGAGCTATACGGCAATTGTGGTCACGAGTTCCCTCCCCTTTCTCGCACGCGAGCTCAGGATTGAATTTTGGAGCTGTAAAATGAGTAAAGGACAGCAAGGAAGCTGTATCGTCAATGTCATTGTACCTAGAATATAGAAATTAATATAGCAAAACATAGAGGGAAAAGATAAGTACTTGATTGCAGTCGTCAAGTAATCAACAAGTTCTTTGATGTCTGCTTGCTTCTTATTGACAAGCTCCAGGATAAGTGGTGACCCAGTGAACACCCCCGTCACTCGTCGACCCGCTTCGGCAGTACCTGTATATAATACGAAACCCCCCCACATAAATATCCTCAGGCACAAATAAGCTTGGCACTGCAAATGACTTAAAGACAACATAGAAATGTGTCAGCAATACTGACTTACACTGAGGGCGAAGGCATCACGTACAGCCATGATACGGTTGTACAACACTTTTGAGGACTCTTTTTTGTTTTTGGGGTTCCCTTCCCGGACTTGGTGGTTTTCTTTCCTTATTTGGGGTTTTTCTTGTTTTTGGCGTTTTTTGCCCCATTGTTCCCTTTTCACTGCTTCCAGTCATTTGTAGACACTAGAAAAAACATGTGAGGAAGAGATTTGATGAGTACTGCACACTACTTACTGTCAGAAGACTTGGGGTGCTTCGTCTTGTACCATGCTTGGTACATGTTCCAACTATTGTCAGCACAAGTAGTTTTCACCGCTAACCCGGCTTGAATCAAAATCATTTGTACTGATTTGCCATACTCCTTGGCAATCTTCTCCACCTCTGCAACTGTTTTGTCACCCAAGGCGACGGCCTTATCAATGGCTTCTTGCGGGAGTTGGCCAGACATAAGGGAATCACCAGAATTTTCGTCAAGGTCAACCTGCTGCTGACCGTCGTCAAGGTCAGCCTGATGCTGATTGTCGTGTTGCTCTTCATCATCTACAGGGGGAGGTAGCTGCTTCCCCTTACCCTTGGCCTGTCGAGCAGGAGGTGCAGGTGAGACGTGATCCTCATCCGCTTGTTGAGGCTGTGTACCAGGAGGCACGGGCGACTTGTCAGCATCATCGTTGTCGAAGCCTGACTGGCTCTTCTCCTCATCATTGTAGTCGCTGTCCTCAGAGAGGCCTCTGGCAGCACGGCATTAGAATACTATAATACAGTAATACTTGTCTAACATACCATCTGATTGATTGTCACTGTCACGTGCTGCTGATGATATTGTCTTGTGCTGATGAAGCTTGTGCTTCTTGAAGAGTATAGGGCCATCTACAGTAGAATCAACCACAGTGTTATCATCCTGAAGAAGGTCTGTCAGTAAGTTGTCAGAAAGATGAACACCATTGTGCTTACTGCAAGTGCGCCAGAATCCTTATTGGTAGGGGAGGGTTCAGGGCTTCCATCTTCAACAGAACATTTGGCAATAGGCAAGGTATCTGGGAGCTGCAGGAGTTAAGGGTTAGTGACTTGATTCCCATAGTAAAGTGACCACACACCTTAGAGAATTTGTGATTAGTCTTCGTGATGCGGGCAGGGCTGACCTTGTGTGGAGGGGGAGCCTTGCGAGCAGGGCCGACCTTGTGAGATGCCGATGCCCTCGCCACTGTTCAAAAATGGACCGTAAGATGTGTAGTCTGTTGGTCCAAGTATTCCAGGATGTGTAGTCACAGGAAGGAAACAGTCGATGCACAGTCAGACCTCAGGATGGGGGAAGATAAAGACAAACCAGGGTGTAACAGTGAGTGGAGGGTGAAAAGAGGGAAATTTTCCTGGAATGAGTAAATAATGGGCTTTTATATTGACTGAAAGACTTACCACTCAAGAAGGTTTGGAGGCATTAGGTTAAACACTGGAAACCAAACAGAGCTAACATATGAAATATTGGGTTAGTTACTTGGGCTGAGGGATCAGGCTCATCAAGTTGATACCAAGGAATGCAAGACAAGACACATTACAGTCAGCGTATTCGGATCAGTGAAAAATAATCAGTAAAATAGCCTTGCCCAAACAACAGTCCATGTATTGCATCCGCTAACAAATATACAAAGCACAAACGGCCACAATTGGACCACATACGGACGAAACACGTGTCTGTTCAGAACACGGCATAATTGCAGAACTAAATTGGAGAACTAAATTGGCTGTGTTGATTTTAAATGCAATAGAATGAATATAGTGTAAACAGGCTTACCATGACTCAGATCGAAATTATGCAGGAAAGCAGTGTGGGACGACGGGGGGCCTGCCGAAGTGGTCGAAGAAACATTGCACATAAAAATCGCAGGCTGGTTGCATGATCTGGAAGTACGCAGTAACATTGAAAACACTTGCATCCAATGGCGCATTGAGGCGTGATGGGGAATCCTCCCAGCAGGACAACAGCTTGTGGAAATTTTCAATGTAGGGGAAAGCATCAATCATCTGACAACTCCACAACCCACTGTCGTCATTGGGTAAAGATGGTGACCACATCACAAAGCCGCCCTCTTCAGGGAAAATACTGTAAAGGAGATCCTGGCAATTATGTTGTGACTCCTCCCATGATGCGTGGGCCATGACTCGATCTAGAGCTAGAAGCTCATACCAGAAATTGAGTTCGTACAATTCCCAGAGTATAAGACACATCAAGCGTGAAGGAGGGTCACAAAGAGACATAATTGAAATGGACATATTACACCACTGCACATTCTCGCCAATGGCCCATGTGGTACCCTGGGCGTCCCGAAGATCTTCGCCAAATATGTGTGTGGCTGCTTGCTTCCGCGTAGCTGCAGCAGTAGGACCTGCAGACGATGACAAAGCTATTGTGGAGGGCTCGCCAGAGGGGCTGCTGTTAAGAAAATCTCGCCAAAGTTGTGGCAAGGGAAAGCGCTCTGGAGGGTTGTGATCGACACGGCTGATCCACAGCGGTCGTGCAGCAAGCCAGTTTGCAACAAACAATTTCTTCCGCTCCGGTGAACTGGGAGTGATGAGAAGCGCAGGCTCAGGGAACTGATACCCTTGGTCAACGAGACCCTTTTTCACGCGATTTTTGTCCTTGTCCGCTTTCTGGAAGGCGGAAGTCCAAAAGCCGATGGCTTCGGGGTTTTCTGGGTGGCGGAGGTCCTCCCATTTGTCACGGTTAGGTTGAGCGTCAGCAATCTTAGAATCTTCTAAAGATAAAAAGTCGGTAAGGTTCTAGGGTCAATTACGATAGATGTACACGCACTCGGCTTCATCGATTGAGACGAAGTAATCTTTCGTGCCTTCTTATTTTTTTGTCCCTGAGAGGGGGCTTTACCACTAGCTGGGTTTTGAGGCAGTGTCGAAGGCAATGGGGCACCAGGGTTCACAGTGAAAGTGCCAGTGTAGGCCCAATGGGTATGAAAGTGATGGTTGAAGCCACCAGGGCCATGATACAGGAGGGGGAATGGCCGTGCGATATTGCCTTCACAATAGACATTCCTCATCAGATCATCTGGAAATGTCAGGACAACTGGTTTGATGATGTTCATCTGGGGAGAAATATAAGCCTCTGTGCGAACAAGCCACACAGGCATGCTGGCATTGAGAAATATATTGCAAGTCTTTGAATCAGTAGTAAAGCAGCCCATCCATCTCAAGTTCCTGTCAAGTGGACCCCAAGAGGACCAGCCTGAGGTGAGACGAGGTTGAACTATCTCAACGAAGTCCATGAAAGCCATGATGTCGAGGAATGAGCGTTGTGCTTGGGCAACAAAGATGATGATATCGTGGTATGTCAAGGGATGTCGCCGGAGCACATTGATGTCATGCTTGAGGGATGTGAGCATGTTAGTGACGATGTCCTTCTTGCCTGCCCGATTCGCCTGCCACAGTTGAACTCGCTTGCAAGCAATGGTAAGCAAGTTTTCAATACCATCGACAATATGTGAGTGTAGTGAACTGACAGCGAATGCAGTCCCAGGTTGAATGGTGAAGTCGGCTGTAGTGGGAGTGAACCAGGTCAATTGCAGGTCAATTGATGAGGCATCCTTGCGAGGGATGCAGACGGCGTATTCAAACTCTTTACAATACATCTGTGGCCATTGGAAACAATCAGCAGCTCCAAAATGTCCATCTGCTGGAGCCCTGAGTTCTTCTAGGTTGTCATTGTGGAGTTCTGGTACCCAATCCATATTCAGAGTGGTGATGACAAGTGGTTCTTGATAGCCAATGGCTCTTGCGTCCAGGGCACTGATAGCCACTGTAAACATCTTGTCAGAAGGTAATAGATGACATATAAATGATAGTCTTACCATCTGGGCACCTATAAGGAGTGAACTTAGTTAATGCAGTAGGCATAGT
Source organism: Suillus weaverae (assembly GCA_016767475.1). Classification (NCBI taxonomy): domain Eukaryota; kingdom Fungi; phylum Basidiomycota; class Agaricomycetes; order Boletales; family Suillaceae; genus Suillus; species Suillus weaverae. The sequence continues at coordinate 6,572 of MU179413.1, read as the reverse complement.
TATCAAATCGAATTGAATTGAATCTGTAAGACTGTATCAATTTGGTGTTTGAAAAGAATAAAGTGAACTCACATCACAAAGACGAACTAACAACGGGCTTGTGTGATTTTAATGCACGTGGCACGGTAGAAAAGTAAGTGCAGGGAGTTCCCAATGAAGTTTGTGAGCCTGGAAGGTTATCAAATCTGTAAGACTGTATCAGTTTTGGTGTTGAAATTGGTTGAAGTGAATTCATATCACAAAGACGAACTTTCAATGGGCCTGTGTGATTGTGATGCAGGTAGCGTGGTCGACAGGTAAGCGCAGGATATTCCCAGTGACATTTGTGAGCCTGCAAGGATGTGAGTGTTAAAATCAATTGAAGAAAACAAACCTTGTGAAAATGTTTGGCACAAGAGTAAGGCAGGCAGCGAGTGCAGAAACTAATGTAGGGTACTCCCAAGAGAGTCTTCAACCCCACTGGTGCAACAACAAGAGAGCAGCCGGGGCAACTCTCCAGACGCGAAGTCTAGGAGATTGCTTTCAGTGATGCGAAGTCAACTGCAAGCGATGTGAACGGCTCATAGCCAGTTCAATGGGTCCAGGCAAATTTTGAGAGGGAGACAGCTTGAAGGGGCAACAAATACGATGGGTGAGGAGGGAGTGTAAGAGGAATTTGAGGTGGGGAAACTGGTGTGTGGGGTGAAGTTTGAACGCAAACTTGGATTGGTGGGAATTCCCATAGATCTTATTGATTATTGATTATTGACATCTGTTTGTTTGGTCTTGTTGTTGCAGTTGTTGCACTGCAAATGTTGTCCTGGCATTAACTCATCATCGATCTTCACCTCTACCTCCTACATCTATCAATCACCTTTTCCGTGCCGTGGATTTTGTTTGGCCATGTTCTCTCTCTCAACACTCACACCTGGACCCATTGAATTGGCTACGTGCTGTTCACATCACTTGCAGTTGACTTCGCGTCACTGAAAGCAATCTCCTAGACTTCGCGTCTGGAGAGTCGCCCTGGCTGCTCTCTTGTTGTTGCACCAATGGGGTTGAAGACTCTCTTGGGAGTACCGTGTGCTTTCACCGACAACTAATCCTACCTGACTCATTTTAAAATTGGCAAGTGATTTTTTCGACTGTATTCTCGAGATCTCACTGTAAATATCAGTTCAACCACACCAGGGTTAGCGGCCGTCATCGGTGAGTATTTTTTTTTTGTATGTCTGACCGAGTTTACTGTTCACATGAGTATCATTCAGTCATATACACCACACTTAGCACATGTAAATGCACTAATTCAGTCTCACGGGTAAGTTTTCTAGATTGCTGATACAATTCACAATTGACTCCAGCCCGATTATTTGTGCCGGGCTTCCCAATAGGCACTTTTGAAATGAAGGTTCAAGACAGCGACCTTATGTACATAATGCCATATAAAACAGTCTTGCCTGTTTACATTGAGACATGTCAGTAGACATTTCCTTTTTTCCTTTTTTTTTTAACAGATATTTGTACCCTGCAGTCTGACTATGTGTCGACTGTGCACACTTTCAGTGACTTCGCGTCCTACAGCACTTGTACATCGAGACTACATGTCTCATGGCTGTGCAGCGTCCCAAACAACCCCGTCATGTGGGTCCCTCGTTGCATCCCCACTCTGATCACCCACCACCTGTGACTCCTACAGACTCGCAGCTGACGACTATCATTTGTGAACCGTGCATGGTTCGTTGCAAATGCTGAGCTTCTTGGACTTACCACTTGGTTGCACCTCCCCTTCTTGTTCTACCTGGCCAGCAGCGCTTTACCCAAACTATTTCATCTTCATCTTGACGCTCGCTTGCCCAGGATCAAAGTCACCCGCATTCCCCTAGTGGTGCTGATCCTCCAGATCACAATCCCTTCATCACCGACGAACCTCTTTTCAGCGACTTCCTCTATGAGCCCGATGGTCCTATCAACCTTCCACGCCCGCATCTGTCTGGCCTGCAGAAGAAGCAAAATCAATGGCAGAGATGGTCTCAAGAAGTCATTCCTTCCCTCATCGAACCTTACCTTGCCTACTGCCAGCAATCGCAATCCTTGCAATCCAACCCTGACCTTGGTCTCCTCACCAGAGACAATTTACATTGCAGTGCGTTTTGTCGCTTGCGATCACTGGCAGTCACCTGTGTACTCTTTGACCGTGCGTTCTGTGTTTTGTGGCCCAAGGGTCTTCACTTATATTCGCCATAAATATTAGGTTTGCAAGTCATCACCATTTCCTGCTGCGAGTGTTGCCCGGCACCACTCCAACTCATGACGCGTGGGTTATTTGCATGCGCTCCCGTTACCCCGTCTCTTGCAGTAGACATCTGTGTTTTGGAGCTAGTAAAAATTTGTTTGTACGGATGACTCCCAACTCAACTGCGTGGTGCGATGCGCTAGAAA
>MU179412.1:28289-61966 GCA_016767475.1 Suillus weaverae | reverse complement strand
GGTTGTTGGGGACCCAATGGAAAAGACGACGTTAGAAGCTCTTGACTGGTAGCTTACGAACGGCGACCAAGTAGCACCATCTTCCGCGAAGTCGCCCAATGTCTCAAGGGTTTTCATTCGGCGCTGTTTCCAGTTTTCGCCGGCTCTCAAGCGCATGTCCGCCGTGTCGAGCTTACCCAGTGGCAAGGTCCTTGTCGCTGTTAAAGGTGCACCAGAAATGATCAAAGGCATGCTTGCGGAACTCCTTGAATGGTACGATGTGACATACAAGTGGTATACTAGGCGTGGCAGTCGTGTTCTGGCCTTAGGAACGAAGGAGATGGACGCCATGCCGATCGACAAGGTTAGTCATATTCCGGTCTCTGGATCTGCGTTATTAACAGTTGCTGTAGATTAATAAACTATCCCGCAAAGATGTTGAAAGCCGCCTTACGTTTGCAGGATTTTTAGTCCTCCACTGTCCTCTCAAGCCAGATGCTGTTGAGACACTCAAGATGCTTGCCGACTCATCGCACAGGGTAAGTCGTTCGTCCGCTATGGAACTTTACTTATCGTAGAACAGTGTATTATGATTACTGGCGACAACACACTAACGGCGGTTCATGTTGCGCGTGACATGGAAATTGTCGATCACGACGCGCTGATTCTGGATTTGCGAGAGAACCCCGCACATGAAGCAGGTGAGTTGAACACCATTGCAGCTAGTGTGCGCAGTAACATTTGTCATAGATTTGGTCTGGCGTACTGTGGATGAAACTAAGATTATTCTGGTGGATCCGTCTCAGCCTTTGGACTAACGCCTCTTTGACGAGTACGATGCCTGTGTTACTGGTGCCACCATGAAGCAGTTTGAATCTCGTCCTTCATGGAATGATCTGGTACAAAACACCTGGGTTTATGCTCGTGTCTCGCCCACACTGAAGGAATTCATCCTTACCAGTCTCAAGATGCTTGGCTACACTACGCTCATGGCTGGAAATGGCACTAACGACGTCGGTGCACTCAAACAGGCTCATATCGACGTAGCTCTTCTAGACGGTACACCTGAGGACCTCCAGAAAATAGCGGAACATCAGAAGGTCGAGCGGATCAAGAGGGTCTACGAGAGTCAGCTGAAGATGTCGGCGAGGTTTGGACAGGTGCCACCTCCTGTACCTCCTGCTATTGCGCATCTCTACCCAGATGTTGTTGAGGCGCAGAAAAAAGCTGCAGAGAATTTACAGGTTGTGCGTAAGAAGAATCCAATGGAGAAGGTTGCGTCTGTTGTTCTTGCGAGGGCTCGCTGGCTGACGATATTTAGTTCGGCCTTGCTTCGATTACTGATGCCTATGGCCAACATGGAAGGCGACGAGGCCGTTCCTCATATCAAACTTGGAGACGCTTCATGCGCTGCACCATTCACATCGAAGCTGTCTCACGTCGCTGCCAGTGAGTCGTTCTCACTATGACTGAAGTTGTCAACCTGCACCATTCTTTGTCCTTGATGAGGTAGACGCTGCTCTAGATAATACCAACATTGCCAAGATCGCCAACTATATCCGGAGCCAGGCGTCCGACTCTTTCCAGTTTATCGTCATCAGCTTGAAGGGCTCCTTATATGAACGTGGTAATTCCCTTGTTAGAATCTACCGTGATCAAGATGTGAACAGCTCTCGCACGCTGACGTTACATGTGAGCTATTAGCATTTGAATGTGTGCAGGATCAAGTACTCACAGACCTACAGCTGACTCAACACGATGAACAATGGAGTTTGTATTTCCCCACAGTGCACACCCTTTCCCTTTCCCGTTCCCGTTCCCGTTTCCGTCAACTAATCATTTTATTATATATTTGCAGGCCTCGTGGAACTCCACATTCTTCGCATTGTACCTCTTAATTTTACCTCTCGCTCCTTCACCCAGGGCCTTGGTTGGTTCGTGGTGAAGTTTAGGGTTAGGGTTATTCCAAATATGGAGATCCGTCCCAGGACGGCCCTAATCTAGGGTTAGGTTCATTCCAAATACGGCCAGCATCAAGTCAAACGCAGAAGAACAGTTCCAAGAAGGCCCAAAGGATATACCATTCCTTCTATACCTCGTCCCTCAGTCTGCAATCATGGACATGTATCCTGTTCAGAGTCATTTCATACTTCAGCCCACCCCTCTACCGGATTATTCTCTGCTCCAGAAAGTCCATGCTCAATTCTGGACGAATGTAAGCCTACAGCACCCGACTTTTGAAACTGATCTGACAATTGCTTGCTGCAGATCTCGCGCTCATTTCAATCCGCTTAATAGTGCACAAAGTTACACTAGGTATTCACGACCGGTCATGCAATGTATATCTATGATGCTGCGATACGTGCAGGCAGATAGCATAGGCTCCCAGCGTTCCTTCAACCGCTTGAACTTGATGTTTGGGTTGATAACTATAGTTTGTGTCATTAAAGGACAACGTTAATGGCGGCACGGCAAGTGAAAAAGTTGAAACATACCCATTGAAAGGGCATATATGCATGCTTTCCTTCCTTCGTTAATGTACTGGATGTTGGAAGGGAAGCTGCCTGTGTGCGTGCTAGTTGCAATAGGATACAATTATATTGACCGTTGTGATGTACAGGAGATTACGATGTATGGATGTGAACTACACAAAATCAATTCTAACTAGCGACTTGGAGTCCAATGAGTTGTAACTCAATTTAGTTCGGAAGGTTCAAGTTGAAACGAATTGCCAAGGCCATTTTCGAGGCGAGCCGAGTTTAGCTCGAGTTGAACTCACCCGACAACAACGCTACATTTGACCAGCTGAAATCCATCTGAAATCCACGCCCAAATCCACGTCCATCCAAATCGGCTTCAAAATCCAGCTTTGAACTCCCCTGTTAAATAATGACTTCAAAACAATGCAACGTTGTGGGATGTACTGCAGAGACTGTCAAGAATGCGCGAAAACATGGCTGGCGCTATCACTCTACACCAGTTCCATTCACTGTTGGAAAACGCCAGTACATTGTTTCCACTGCCGGCAATCAGTACGGTTGTCCATTTGATGCATGCGGAGGCTTTTTCAGAACTCGTGAATCTATCCAAGAACATGTGAAGGTCATTCACAACGGTGGTGTCACTGTTCATATATTGGACTATCATCGCGGACAAGGTGAGTGATAATGGAGTATTTAGAATTCGCGAGGGTGATGTACTGACAAAGATTGGCAGGCTCTGCAATGCCGGCGCTAGGAGCCTCTGACGCCTTAGCGCAGGTTCTGGTTCCAGCAGTGTCGCTTCCTCAGGCAACTACCTACTCGACAGTACTGGAGGGAATAGTGCCATCTGGGAATCCTGTCGCTATACCCCTACAACCATCAGTCAACTACTTGGTGTCGAACCCAATTCTGGATGCTCTTGGGGTATGCATGCACACAGCCCTCAAAATACTCATCTGTTACTCGTGCAAAGTAGCATTGACCTCTGCAATGGTCGCAGGCCACAGGAGAAACCATCACAAATCATACAAGGTACTTTGCATCTTCAGCCCCCTGCCGTATTGGGACCAACTCACTCTAAATCAACAGGTCCCCTCATCAGACATCGCTTCCATTCTCAACTTCTGTTCTGAGAACAACATCTATGAAAACCCGCAGGATGTCCTACTACCGACTCCTGGGGGACCACCGGTTCAACTCATCATGGTCTCTGTTGCCGGATATGCATGCAACATGACAGCAGACTGCACTTACTGTGTGAAGGACAGGGACACTATGATGCGACACTGTTCCCAGAAGCATCACGGGGTACATCCTTTATCAAACAAGATATATCGAGAGTGCCAGGTCCAGCGTATGTTCAGCGGGGTCGGCAAGAAATTTTTTGAGATCGGCCAACTTGGAGGACTTGCACCAGGGACTGCGCCCAATCTTAGAGATGTGCTTGAGCTCTCATTCTTACCGGCGTTAGAGCCTGTTGTGGTAGTGTCTGTGGATACAGAACGGGAGCGCACACCACTCATTCGCTTCACGGCTTGGGATACCTTTAGGGAGGACATCCGTCAGGATCCTAAAAGCAATCGAGCAGCCCATGACATCAAGAGCAAGCATACGGACAATGAACATGACGGGATTTTTGTCCATCTCGCCAACGCCGTCCACCACCATTTTGAGAAAGCGGCGACAATCTTAGATGGGCATCCCCACAAGATGTCACTCGCCAACATCCTACTTGATGGAAAATATACACCTCGAGAGAAGATGTGAGTAGGTTAGACCTGCTCCAGTACTACATTGTATTGACTAGGCAATTCCACCAGCGAGAATTACTGGAAGCCCGTGTCACGCACCAACAACAACTACCCTAATTTTATGGTGCAGTTGACACGTTGCATCCTTCGCATCCATCTCGGACATCAATTGGACTTCACGTTCAACCTTTCTCTGGAGCAAGTTAACCATCTTGAGCGCCTTGTGGAGGCCTTGCAGGATGCTACAATCTCGCCCCGCAAGAGGATGCTAGCCTATCATGATTGGGTATGGTCTCTCATCGATGTCGACATAGCCCTGCACCAGGAGATATGGGACCACCCCTTTCAGCGAGCCATCTGGCTGAAAGCATTGCAAGCTGACGGGAACTTTTACGACGCAACTAAATTCACGCCTGATCTTGCAATAATGAAGTATCTCTGTAATATGACTTCACTGCTTGAGGCATTGCTAGACAAGGACCAGGATGTTGACAGTCTTCACACTGACGATTTTGAGTGAGTACGCCATTGAAATCACTCTCTATTATGATCTCATTGCTTTACAAAGGCGGGTAGAACGTGTTTATGAAAAAGTGCTTAGGGTTGGTAGACCGACCACATTTGACATGCTCTTTCGGATGCAGCAATTCGCTTCATCCATTGCTTTCAATCAAACGCAAGAGCCCAGAGTCTTTGTTGCCCCAGACTTCACTTGGATCAGCATTGGCGTGGAACGGATGCACCTCGACAGGCTGCGAAAAGGCATCAGAGAGCTTATAGATACCCTTGCATTGAGGTATAGGGCGCTAACAAAGGACAGCAGGATTGAGAAGCTCAGGTTAGATGACCTCAAGGACGATCTCACCAACTCCACACGAGGCTACTCATTCATGTCCGAAGCTCCATTTCATAACAATCGCCATTCGCTCCTTCTCTTCTTGGTGACGGAGTGGAACCTTGCCGTTATCGACAGTGCTGGTCGCATTGCCTGGAACATTCCAGAGATCAAGGACTTCCTCAGACGTACTTTATGCGTCTGGGAGCCCTTGTATCACTTACTCTATATAACCACCCACATATCATCCCGCGGCACTCAATTTCTTGAGCACCAAATTTGCAATGCGGAGAGGAATCGCAATCTCTTCGTACAAGGCAGCGAGATGTTCATACTGACTGGGTACAGCAAGACCACCAGCATCACTGATCGTTATGCTTGCACACCTGGTTTCATCCCTGAGGAAGTTGCCTCTTGGGTCCTTGAGCTGTTAGGAGGTGGATTACGCACTGCTGAGGCAATTCTAGCTGGAGTTGCCTACGGCAGAGAAGCAGAGCATCAGTACCGAACGTGAGTACGCCATAAGCTATAAGCCACAGACAACAGATCTCACTGCATCCCTCCTTGAATTTCAGATACCTATGCGTTGGCGATGGCAAGAGAATCAGTCCTACGGCATTCTCAGCATATGTACTGAGCTGGAACACAGAGTATTTCGACTGCCGCTGGGGAGTAAGAGATTTCAGGCAGGGCGCAATCACCATGGGGCGCGAGTTCATCTCTCCTAACAGGACATTCGCTGAAACTGATGGCATCCTTGCCGAGTCTGCCGATCATTCAACAGGAATTGATCACGGACACTATGCTGTCGTCCATGGAACCGTGCCTCGACTGTCTAATAATACCATGTGCCAACAGAGATGGCTTGGGGATCAGTGGAGCAGGTTTCTGGGCTTTGGCCCTTTGCCACCCCAAGCACCAGTTCGACTCAGTCATCAACCAGCAGCAGCCAATGATGATAATGCTCAATCAATATCTGCCCAAGTAGCAGCAGCGACGGGAAGTATCTTGACGTCATTCCTTACAGACCAAGTCCAACAAGCACTGGTGCAAGCTGTGACTTCAGCTGTTCAAGAGCAGTTCAAATTGCTGCCAGGAACTGCTGCAGGATATCACAAAGACCATCTGGAACAAGTCGCTGAGTCAGATTACGAGGAACCCAGGACTCTCAAGCGCCGCCGTTTCACCTATATTGAGGATGACGATGACTCAAGCAATGATGCAATGTAACATTCTTGGATAGAATATATGTTAGAGTTTGGCATTCCGCCCTTCATCATTCATTGTCTGGATAGTTCCAACTACATATATACACCTACATCATAGACCATCCCCTCTTTGTCATTTCCCGCCTTGTCATAGACACACCAGTCTCTAGTTCTAACAATATGTATGTCTTGATTGTTTTTGGACTTGTATTGAGTGGCGATAAGCCAAATCATCACCAGCCAGCCACTACCATCTTTTTATCAAACCACCCAGAAAGATTCCTCCTCATCATATGTGGTTACCTGCCCTACAAACAGCGCACCTTGAATCTCGAAGGCCAAATCAATGCTCAGCGGTCTCGCGAACTCGGCGCAGACTGCTGTCTCAGGATCCAAAACAAGCTTCATTGCTGCAGATATAACTCCCCCTTTGTCGAAGCCACTATCTCCCAAACCTGTTATGCCCGCTCCGTTCTCCCAGGGTGCAAAGAAGCTTACACCAACTTCGAGAAACACCTCTTGTACCTTTGGTACACGATTGCTTTCTCCCTCATTCCCATTCCAGCTCGTCATCATGCTCACAGGCCTCTTGCACTCAAACCACATAACCTACCACTTCAGTAAAGGCACCCTCCCACGGCAGGTACGATTCCCTGGCAATGAAGTCGTCTTTCACCGAGAGAATATGGGTGAGTGAGCGAGGGACAACATATGGATGGACTTCTTTTTCTTTTTCAATGATGCACTGCTCTGATACTGTTTTAGACTCTTGCTTTCTCATTTACCCAGGTGGGGCTAATCGTGTGCCGCTGGCTGCATGTTCTTACTTACTTACTAGTCTTGTTTAGTCTCCCATAGTCAGACCTTGATAGAACAAAGACAGTTGTTCCTTAGCTTCATCTAAAGCAGGGCTCAGGGAGGTGTCTCCCTCTAATCGCCTGGCACTTCGGAGTCTGGTGTCAGTGGACCTTGACTCTCTCTATCGCCTTCACATCTGTAAGTGTATTGCTTATCAGTCTTCTTTGTATTCACACTCCAGGTTCATGTTTCGCTCAAAACAAAATCATTGGAAACTACCTTCAACCGCACCAGCCATCAACCTCGTTGCTGTTCAATCTGCTAGCATCACATGGCCCCATGATCGCTCTGTGGACTCATCGGCAGCTTCCACACCCGGCACAAGTCCATGCTTGTTGATCCTGCTCTGAAATTCCCTGAAGGATAACTTTCGCTCATTGGTGGTAAGCTATGCAGTGGAAAGACCCTGTTATTATTGGATGCGTCTGATGGAGCAAATTTTGGAATACTGCTCAATGCGATGCAGCTTTACTCGGCGAGGCAGACGTCCTCACTAGGCCAGGTCATTTGTCCGCATTCACCCACCAGACACACTTGCTTCCTTTGCGGACCAGAAGGTCACAAAGGAAGAGTGGATAGTGGAAAGCTCAACCGATTGCATCCTTAGATCTGTGCGCACTTGTTGACGGCACGATGGTTAGCATCTGTGATACCTTCTACTACTGAACATTTTCTGAGTCATTCACAAATAGAACTAATCTTGTTCCATAGGTACATCCCTATGCAAAGATGGTGCTAGGCATACTGTCTTGTGCGTCAAAGGGTCTACCATTTGACGAAGAGCGCTGTCACAAGACATTAAAGGTCGGCTGCACTCCATGGATAATGGAAGCTCAACTGATTGCATCCTTAGATCTGAGATCTCAAGATCCTTGAGGATAGAGACCAGTCCGATTCAGAAATTGGCGAGCGTGGCGTGTGTCGCGTTTTCACATGCAGCATTATGCACATACTGATCAAAGCTACGCTGGCAGGCGAATTTGTCGGGTGGACAGAAGGCTCGAGGTCAGTGAATTGAGATCCGACTTGCTACAGACGCTAAATTTCTCGAAGTTTCCTTGGCTTGGGCTATTTATTCCTGAGCGTCCATCCATCCTGTTGCTTGACAATGTTCTGTCTGCTGGTATGTCTGTTTCTGAGTGCCGCACTTCTAAATGTCAACCCTTCGAGTGTAGTTGACGCTCATACGGCTCATCACATCTACTACAAATGCATCAAAGGAGAGCTGATGCACGGGTGAACTGTGATCCTTGTGTCACATCATGTCCAACTTTGCTTGACTGGTGCTTCGTACGTTGTCGCTCTTGATAATGGGCATCTTCTATTTGCGCTGGTGAACGCGAAGCCTTTGACGCAGTGGCACTAGCAAGAAGCAGGGCGCAGCAAGTACTTCGAGAATTCCAGCGGTGCCTGCAGGCCATTCTCCCATTGCCACACTTGCGGAAGATGGTGTGGAACCTGACCCGACATATGAGACGAGCTCCACCGTGGCCGTTGAATGAACCACAAGCAATTGTGGAGGGGAAAGCACCTAGAAAACTCGTGGAAGATGAGAAACGCTGCATTAGTCGTGATGTCTGGGAGCTTTATGTGAAGTCATGCGGCACCTATGGATACTGGGCGTGGTTCTTGTCCATTCTCGTGTTGGGTGCCCTCTGTCCTGTTGCAGAGAACTGGTGGCTTAAGTATGTTCATGATGTTAGCAGTTTGCTGCTGCATAGTTGATATTGTATCCGTGGGATATGGTCGGGATCAAGTACAGAAGAGGTCCAGGCCAAAGGACCAGTGTACTATTTTGTCATTATGCTGTGGTAAGCATGGCTCTACCGTATCCCCCATCGTGACTTACGCATGTCCTTGCAGGCCACTCTCACAGGTTTGAATCATTTACTTTGTACCGCACGGTGCTGATCGTTTTTCAGGTGTCTTGATTTCGACTTGCAGATACTTCGTACTGTGTAAGCTATACCCTCTCTCATGAATCACTACTGAACCAATCACATTTAGACAACGCGTCCACCGTTTCATACCAAAGTGGGTTGAGGTCGAGACGTTCCTTATGACCTTAATAAGTCGAGTTAGAGCAGGTAGATGAGCACTGCCCAATAAACCTTCACCTCAGCGACCGGGGTCTTATCAGAGTCCTTGCAGATGGCTTGGAGATTGCGAAGAACCTCGCGCTCTGTCATCAGCGGTCGGTAGTCCTCATGAAGAGGAGCATCAAACCAATGTAGTGAAAAAAAAAAATTAGCGGATGTATGCGCGGGCTAGTGTGTCCCTCTAACAGAACAGTCCTCTGCGCAAAACTAAAATATGGCGAGCCGCATCATTCACAGGCATTTTGCAGCCGCGCCTAACCGAACGGTTGGGTTTGATCTTGAATTCAGAAAGTAATGATGCGAAACATACCTCCGTTGGTACATGAGCAGTCCCAAACAATCTACTGCACTGATCCATATCCAGAGGACGGCCACGTACGGCATCCAGGTCGAGTCAACCTTGGCGGAGATCGTGAATGAAGCCTAATGACAACAGCGCGGGGTAGCTGAGAGCCCCAGTCTGGGGGGTAGGAACATTCCTGCCGGCGGTGGAGTTAGATAGGGCTATGAAAGGCAAATGGCTGCTGCCGTAGACCGTGAAGTCTCCGAGTCCGATGTGAACGAGCTGAGCGAGAAGGCCACGCGTGGTGTCGTTGGGGGTCCGGGCTGAGATTGGACTCCATGGCCACAATGAGGGTTGTGCCGACGGGGCGGAGAATGGGATGGGACCAGACTGAGAGAACGTCAAACACAACGCGAGGCAAAAGGTAGGGATGTGAAACTCACCAAGACTTGACTTGACTTGATGTCCACGTCGCTGTCGTATCGCTCAAAGAAACTCGTCGTCGTGTTCCTCGGCGACTCTTTTGTGTAGACCCAGAAACGAGGGGCGGTCGTCCTCGCCACACTTCGAGGCAATCGTCGAGACCGTCCAGCGCTTGCTTCACGACACTCGCTCATTCGCTAAAAGGGAACAGCATCGTCAGGCGTGGCCATCAGGCTCCGGGTGGCCGCTTACATTTCAGCTGGACGCGGCTCCCGCCGCACAGGGCGCCAAGAGCGGAAGAAACCGCATCGTACCATCTCTGCGGAAAAAGATGATAAAAAAAAACAAGTCAGCAGTTGCGGCACCAGGACTAAGTGAAAACGAAGAAAGAAGGACGAGAAAAGAAAAGGAAAGAAAGGCAGCAGAAGAAGAAATACGACCTTTTCGAGGTGGCGCAAGACGCAAGGGGGGGCATGGATGGACTCTGAGCGCGACCCCCGGTTGAAGCCAAGGGGAGGAAGCGTAACATCGTCTCCGGCGCCAAAAGAACGCGACAACGAAAGACGAGAAGAAGAAAAGGAAGAAGAAAAGACGAAAACGAAAGGGCGCGGAAACCAAAGGGGGGAGGAAGCGTGACGTCGTCCTGAAACAAAAGACGAAAGAAAGACGCGGAACTCTGAGCACGACCCCGATTGAAACCAAGGGGGGAAGCGTAACATCGTCGCCGGAGGGAGAACGAGAGGAAGGAAGGAAGAAACCAAAACCAAAACCGACCGACCCAAACGAAGCAAGCGAGACCAAACACGGGGGACTCCGCCTCGCGGGAAAAAAAAAAAAAAGAGGTGACGAGACGGGTACGTCCCGATGGGGACTAGCGCTGGGACGGGGACGTCCGCGGGCGCGGCGATGGAGAACCATGTACATATAGTTATTATGCATTGCCTCCCTTTCAATTTTCGAACTCATATTTGTTTGCTGCTATGTGTAGGCGTTCTTTCGTGTCTAGATAGTTATATGAACATTGCGCTAGAGCAGACTGAGGAGCATGTCAATGGTGTAATCACGAATCGATACGGGGACGCGTTCATCCGCGGGAATAATGGTAAGTCGTTCAAGGATTTATGAGTGGATATGTTCTGTTGTGTCTTCCTGTACTAGTGTTGTACATATCCGTTGCAGAACCGCTATAATCACGATGTTGTACTATACGACTTTTCATGTCAGACGTGACTTCGTCTCTGCTCCCGGGGCTTGATTTCTCGATGAAGGATATATCGGCGGATCTGCGCAATGCATATCTCAACATCATTATGGTGGACAGGTGATCACACTGAGGTTTGTGTCGGGATCCTACATCTATGGCTCTCTCCATCGAGAAAAATTGACTTGTCCTTCTCGTCACAATGAATTCATCGCTCAGAACAGTAGCGCCAATCTATGAAGGTAGTGCCATGCTCTTGGCCACTTATTTTCTGAGACCACTGGGAACATGGTGTTATCCGCAGTCACTGGTGAGATACGATTTGTACATCAGGTGCACTCTAGGAAGCGCATAGCTGGACAATACAACATACAAAGCAATCAGCCGTGGCTAGCATGCACTCATCCCCTCTGCACGATCTAAAATCCCCAATGCTGCCTCCACAGCATATCCTTCACAAACACTCCAAAAGTGCTTCCACCCGTGACAACGACCTCTCTCACTCTAGCCAACACCATCGCATCCAACACCGGAATCAACAACCCTTTCAGCGGTACCTGGTCATACGGATTGATCAATGCGTCGAGGGAAGTCAGGCGGGATGTAAAGTCAGAAAGGAAGAATATACATGGGAAGGTTTGGAGATAAATCAAAAATAGTGGGTCGGCTGCGGGATTCGAGGAGTCAGTAGTGATGTAAAGAGGGGCGTTCAATTTTTGAAACGGTGCTCAGGTATGCAGAGGTGCACGACATCGGATCTTGTGTTTGAACGTATGCGGCAGAGGAGGCAAAGATGTGGTACCCTGAGACTCGGTACATCCGGTGGAATAAGCGGCAGATCGAGGTCCTCGTTTAGTGGGGTGAGCTGCTGTTCAAGCGCCAGAGTCTCTTCAAGAACTAATCCACAAACAAGGTGCACGAGGTCCCACCAGATTGTTCTTGCATTACCGATGCTTCGTTTTTCGAATTGACCGTCCCCGACACGAAGATGCGCACCGATGTAGACAGCGCCTAATTCTTCATATATCGCTCAAACAAGTGCAGCTAGAGCACGGTCCTAGCACAAACATTTGTGCAATCGAGACAAACACAAGTGTTTCATTATAAACATCAGATAACATGTTGATGAAGTTGCTGAGCGAAAAATCGGCGTACTATGATCCCTGGAGAGAAAAAACCCAGTCGACTTCAGCGTGAAAAGATGACCGATGCAAATAGATACGGGTTTTTATCAACACCACGAAATATTTCCCTATGGTCCATCAAGCCGGTGGATGACGCACCCCGATCGTATATCGATAAACTCCAGGAAACAACTGTGAAATCATATTTAAGGTTAGAATATAACCAGTATCGTTCCAAACTCTCCAAGAACCCACGCAATGGCTGAAAAAACGAACTAATTAGCGGCCACCAATTGGGAGCGTTTGAGGCTACGATCATGTCTAGTAGAATACTAAGCGGTGGGTGAATGTTGAACTTGCCGCACAGAGGCGTTTACTGGACACGATTTCGGGTAGTTGCAGATTGGTGTCCAATTTCATTCCTTGTATATCAGTGCAGAGGTTCCAGTCTCAGATTTAATTATGGACAAGCGTACCGTCTCAATGACTGTCAACAAGTACCGACACCCTCTCCGCCTCGTTGATCTGGGTGTTGGTAGCGTAACTCATGGGCCACAAGCTATCGGCTTAGCACAGTAAATCAACATTGATTAGGTCTACCAATGTGCCACGATAATTTGGAGACCGTTTACCAGACATACATGGAATTGTGGAACAATCGATGAGTAAAATTTGGAAGAAGTTGATGGAACTTGAATATTTTATTTTATTTGGGCATATAACTTTAAGCTCATCTGAACGCGGTCACGTGCAACGCGTTTCATTGACTTACATCGAGGATCGCCATCGATGTCACTTCAGCAAGCTTTTGTTTTGCATACGCCGGCCTCACTCAAATGGACCGCAGCCAAAGAAAAAATCTGAGCAGAGACTATCCGTTTCAAGATCTGTACGAAGTCTAGCGGAGGAAGACGCGACTAGGTTACATGTGAGTGGATGTGTCAACTACACGGTACAAGATAGGCTCACCTCAGCGGAAGTTAATAACAATGCTGAGGTGGGAAGAGGCGCGAAGCGAGTACATATGGAGGATCTGTGGCTGAGTGGCGAAGGTGCTATACAGTACATACAATAAATAAGTGCATATCGGGAATACTCGTTTATGTCAACAAGATCACGATCCAGCGGACACAGCCTCTTCGTCCAGCGCACTTACCTTCACTTCCTATAGCTTCCTCATGTATGTCTTGCTCTAACCATTCTAGATATTCGCTGATAACAGTTCAGTCAATCATGCCGCTCTTTGTCTTTATACCATCTCTTCTTCGCATCCGAGGGACACCGGATCTAGCAGAAGACCAGCCACATCCTCTTCAGGCCTTTATCGAGCCTCTCCTCCTTTCCCTTCGTGCAACCGCAAACAAGTACCATAATGAGCTCCCTCAGATTCTCGCCGACGGCGGCGGTCCAGGCGAGGCAGAGGAGAGCATGATGTGGTATGCTTTGGGGTACGAGAAAGTTGATGCCAGCGCGGAACACCTCGACCGAGAAGACAGTGCGATGCTAGAAGACAAGTGGAGGTCTGGTTGGCTTGAGCGCATGGGGCAGCGTGAGTAAGTGTTTATTGTCTTGCTCTGTAACTAACCCAAGAATGAACGTGATTGGATGCAAAAGTTTTGTGAGGATGTAGTTGAACCACAGTAGGTGACCACCCCATGTATATCAGCCGCAATACTAATCATTGCAGGTTCAAATCAAAGCTCCCGGAGAAATGTGCCCTCCTCCGCTCCAAACTCTTCCCAAACTCTCCTTTCTCCGACGAACCCCGTTCTCCCGGACCATCTACAAAGCAATCACTCTCTGGGTCTCATTCTCATCATTCATCATCGACTACTGCGGCAGGCTCACAAAGTGGTGTGACGACAAGGGCCCCAGCTCGCACTCGCTCGCTGTCCTCGTCACTTTCCCAGGAAAAAGAAAAGGAACGCGCAGCAAGCGTGAGCGCAACACAGGACAAGGCACTTCAGCGTGCGCTAACCCGGCAGATCAGCATGTCTCGTGCATGGAAAGGGAAAGAGAGGTTGATGGCTGTGGTATCACAGGCAGAAACAAAGGTGCCTGCTGCAACTGCTAAGCGCATCATTGGGCGCAATCTCGTGCCTGTGAAGAAACCGCTTCCCCGTGCCAAGTCAAACGTGTCAGCTCGGAGCTCGAGTCCTATACCTAATGTCAGGAGTTCGAGCGTACTTACTACAGGTAGGAGTTCGAGCCCACATCTCGCTGGGCGATCTTCGAGCCCTCATACTGCCCGCAGCTCAAGCTTCAAGTCTTACGCTGCTCGACACAGATGACAGCGAACTTCCTTCCGCGTCTGTCCCTTTACTTGACTTCTCCTCTGACAGCCTGGGCAATACATTGGACGAAGACGAGGATGCAGAGGAGGAAACATGGCTCCCAAACTCTTCGCCTGATGTGTTGCTGCTTAACAAGACCGGGTGGGTCGCGGGTACCGACACGAAGAAACGCATTCCGTCAGCTGCGTCAAAAGTACTGACTTCGGATACCCCTGTTAGGAGGCGGATGAGGCTTGGGAGGTAGGAGCGTTACTTTGTGCTGCGATGCACAGGTGGTATTACTTGTGTACAATTAATCGATTTCTGAACACATCACCACCCTTGGACTGTGTGCCTGGTTGCACTAGATGAGAGGGGCGATTCATTCAATGACGAAATATTGGGCTACTGTATAGCACGCCAATTCAAACAGCACCCTGAATTCGCAGAATACTTGATGTGCTACACCTGTCCACCGACATCCATTTTGTCTAGTGACCTTTCAAGTCTCTTCCCTGTTATAGTAGTAGAAGACTGAGTATGTGGGAAGCGCAACAAGTCTCACAGAAGCTCTTGGTCTCTGCATGATCTCTGATAAAAGAAGCGCATTCAAGGGTCTGTTGAAAGACCTGTCCAAGGAAACCGCGCATCGATGAAATCTGGCCGAGCGTCTCGTCATGAAGCTGTAAATTTAGACCCAACTTATCAATAAGACGATGTACTATTTTGTTGCGATATAATCGGACGATGATGATCTACGACATATGACTCCTAAGCAGGAGATAACAACGAGAGATGTACCAAAATTTTGACACAATCTTTGCACATGGCTTTATCTGCGGAACGGGATTAGTTCAGTTCCAATCAAGAGGAATGAGCCCATAAATCCGCGAGCTTCCCGATAAGACCCATATGTCGAAGATATGTGTTCCTGAGATTATATGCGTCCTCGAGATCCGCTGGTGCATTTTGTGCGGCGGGATATTCTAGATCTCACAGGCCCCGACAGTAAATTTATGCCTTTGGCAACCTCTTTGGCGTCTCGAAGTGCCGATCGGGGATCAGCACATCGTTCCACACCCAAGGAGAGTCGGTCGACGAGGCAGAGGCACCTTCACAATTGATGTTCGTAGGAAAAGGCTCGCGGCTGTGGGAATCTTTTGAGTGCTTTGTATGATCACTTGAGCCTTGTTCTAGGAAACTCGGGATCCTTATCGACTCACCGAAACCTTGTCAGGCGTTTTCCTGACCTTCCCTAAAAACCAACGGGCTTTGCCACAGTATGTGCCCTAGACGAAGAGTCAGCATTTTGAGGGAAGCGAATATCATAAAAAGTGGTTCCATCGATCATCAGCGACGTACCGAGTTTTCACTAGCGTTTGCTACACCGGACTGCGGGTTTCGGAAGGAGGAAATTTCTCGATTGAATGAGTCCACTCATTGTAATCAAGTGATGTTGAAACCCGGTTTGAGCGAAGTGTTACGAGCCAGAGACGGTAGCATTTCGCCTAGAGTCCAGATAACTGGCAAAGATTCAAGCGTCAGGTAGGCGCTACTGGAACCCGGGAAACGCCAGGAAATCGAAGGAACGACCATCTTCATTCGCCTAAGGTTGGTTTGCAGACCGTATGCTGAGCCTATCGTGCGCGTGCATGCAAGACTCCAATTGGCGGGATTCGATACTCGCATTGATGATTTATCACTATAAAACAGGTTGGGGGGGCATGGCCCGGGAGAGCAACGAAGTCATGGCCCAATAAATCGGTAAGCAGGTGGCGTTGAACATTGATGTCGCATGCTTCTAATCTAAACGTTAACACCCATCTGCATCAGGATGCTCGAACGATAGTACTAGCTCGTAGCTTTATGGCCATGGTAAGTCGACATAAATATAACGAAACAGTATATTCTCAGTCGAAACCTCGGCCAATGTCACGCGTCACGGTCGCCTTATCATACCCTGCCGCGCTCACAGTGCATCATAGTAGTGAGATCCCGCTTCGACCTTCTGCTCAGCATCTAATGGTAATTGTTAATCTGCTTGCAGCTTCAGGTGATTGTCGGTGCAAGTTGTATTACCTTGCATTCAGTTATCAATGGCATAGATCATAATCATGGTACTACTATGTCCAGGTGAGTCTATCTCCCAGGAATGTTTCACTTGATCTTACAGAAAAATTCTTCAGGTGAGGCCATCCGTGAGTTATTGACCCTTTCATGGACTCTCGTTATTGGCTCGAACCTTACCATAGCCAGTGTTTGGGCAACGTGAGTGAGAAGGCTTCCGTATTCAAACAAACCCCGATTCGTGTAGATATAAGCGTCAGTCGTTCAGCGATTTGATTGGAATCAAGTGCTGGTTATATGCGGTTGTGGGCTCATCTAATTTGTGAGTGTCATCATTGCATCATCTCTATGTAAGCTCCCATACTGGATTTTCGAGGCAAGGATCTATCTATGGATCTAACGTGTATTTCTTCTGACCGATTCACTATACCATCAGTATGGGCTGTCTGACGAGGTAACAGACTCTCCGGCCTATCCCATGGTACTTAGATTGATCTCCGAGGATTGTGCTGACCAATGGTTGCGTTTTAAGTATATGCGAACTCTATCATCGCGCACGCTTTGGGCACGCCAACGCAGCCATCGTCGATCCTTCTGAATTAAATAATCAAACATAGAACTCGTAACGACGTTTTTCAAGACCGTTTGTTCATATCATCAATTTTACTCACACACGAGACGAGATGCCTTTGCAACTCCTCTCACGACCAACTGACACTATTCGCACCCGCTCACCTTCGCGCTTCGAAACGCCTGTCACAAGGCCTGCTATCCACACCATCCGCCTTGTCGCCGCAACTTCCTCACCATCCAACCCATCTATCGCTCCATAGCCTGAACCCCAGCCCCCACTTGCTCTCGCGCCCAAAGCTAGTCCTCAGATGCAACGCCTCGTAAGCGTCTCGTATGCACCTCCTCAATTCGAACGCTTATCGAGCTACTGCATTGCTAGTGTTCACAGTCCGCAGAAGGAAGATGACACTATGATGAGCGTGAGCTATTGGATCATACTTGTGAATTGGTCATTTACGTTTTCCTCTTGTAGATGCTCGGCGGTGGCCATGTTCGACGCCGTTCCGTAGGATCCATGATTGAAACCTCGCCTTGCCGCCAAGTTGAAAAAACGAAACATGTGGCAACTGACGCTCCCCAGCCAAATTCCTGTCGTAAGGGTGACGACTATGCATCTCCGAAGAACCGAGTTTTTGAAACCAAGCCGTCGATTGCTTCGACTGCATATTCAGTGAAGTTCGGTGACGAGCGCATGATTAGGGCAAAGCACGGTCTTTTGGAGAGGCAGAGTTTGGAGAACACGGTATTGATCGCAGCAGGAGAGGAAGATCTGTCAACATCTTGTAAGTTGGTCGTTTGCAACATGTCTTTGTCTTGCTCACTGAGGTCCTAGTCTGCATCCCTGTCTTCACCCGCCCTTCTTTTGCTGGTCGTTCTCGATCCAGCACTTGTACGTCCATTAGTTCTGGTGCTGAGACCTCTCCACTTTCAATCTTGGATGGGTATTCCTCATTCTCGGAAAGCTCGCAGTCACCTGCATATTACCCGGGATTCATCTCGTTCCTCGAGACTTTCCTCCGCTCTCTTATCTTGCGAAACCATATTCCCGCCCTTTCAATATCACCAAGCGCTCTTCCGGCCCTTTGTGCTATTTCTGCCCCTTTGTCTACCATCTCTTCTATCTGTTGCGGACGCAGCATCATCAAGCTCGACATCCGCGACGAGGCCGTGCTCACGCCACTATACCAGGCATTCGTTGAAGTGCACTCTCACTTGTCGAGGGTGCAAGAGCTCTCTATGTTCGTGAGGGACTGGGACGATGAAGTCGTACTGACCATTGTCGCGCGTTTTCCCAATTTAACCAAGTTACAAGTCAGGTATGCAAGGGGAGCGCCAAGCGAGGTGCGCTGCATTTCCCTCATTTCCTGTCTCCCTCCCCGTTTCAGGATACGATACTTGGTATAGGTTCGCGTACACTGTATGCTCTTCCACACCTAGTATCGGCACATATTCTGCATCCCTCTTCTCTCGCCCCCTCAAAGTCTCCTTGAGGTAAGGAAGCGTGATGACGACACCGTATATGGCGCTCCTGGTATCGGCGATACATACTTCGAGAACATGCATGATGTCGATACGGTCACAGACACGCTACTGGAGGGTGTTCGCAGCCTGCAGCAGCTGCCTTTCTCTCAAAACATCAGCGAAGACTTCATCGACGAACAAGGTAACGCCTCCAGATTATGTTTCCATCTAAACGCAAGTCTGATCCGAGTCCGAAGAACCCCGAATGTCGGAGCCGTTTGACGATTACACTCGCGAACTTATCGCACGTCTGTTTCGCTATATTTTGATTGTGGTTCTGGTGACGCTGATCATGCATGTGTTTGTCTGTGTGCAGATCGCATGGAACCGTACTTGTCCTGGACTTCGCACTGTTCAGCTGCACCCAGGGTGGGTGTGGCAGCGCGCGGACCATATTGTCGTGGTTTCACTCCTTGTCAATAGCTACTTCCGTCTCATCCTTGCCAGGAATAGTTCATGGAGAAGAACGGACACCCCTCGTAAATCAAAACGACTTTGAGGCGGATCATACGACTCACGCCCACTTCTCTTTTTGTGAGAACTTCTACTTCTGGTGAGCACTTCTGAAGTTCTGAGCGTTTCCTAGGCCCACACATAGAAGAAAATACATGCGTCGAGTTGTCAAAAGATACCAGCAATGGCAACTCGATGTTCAGGAAACGAGCTCGGTGCTATGTTCCGTCCACTGCGTGGATACCTGACTATTCGGTTTCCCTGTGAGTAGACATGCCAATATCAATCACACGAGCTCATATCCGTCAGCTTGGGTGGCGATCTTCTAGCTGTATTCACTCTTGCGGCTATGCTTATTCCCCAGCCTGTCAGTTATGGAACTTCACTTGCGAGGCTAAGTCCTACGACTGGTTTGGTGCGTCACTTATTGTCTTTTCGATGAAATCTTCATTTCTCTTTTTAGTTCGCTGCCGCCATACTGCCGATTATGTACAGTCTTCTGGGAACGTCAATGTTGCTCCAGAAGCTGCGTTGTCACTCCTCGTTGGACAAGCAGTTTCCGATTATCGTCGTGTGGTTCATCATACTCGTCCGGAAGACGCCAATGTTGTCGGTATTGCAGTCTTCCCTGCCATAACTTTCCAGGTATGAAATGATATTCTCAGCTGGGGCTAAAACATTGGCTCAAAAAGAAACTCGCGTGACAAATTGAAACTTTGTAGGTTGGACTGTTTGCATCGATGCTTGGATTTTTTAGGCTGAGCTTCTTGGATGTTGTCCTCCGTCATGCGCTCCTCCGAGGATTCGTGACTGCAGTTGCATTCGTCATTACGGTGTGCGTACAATTGTTAAAAAGATGACCCACGAAGCGCCCAAGTTGTAGGGTTCAACTGCATTTCATGCAACCTTTCTTTGATCTATCCAATTAAACTGCAACCATTCTGCTTTCCTCCCCTGCCCCGCCTAATATCTTTATTGTAACACAAGCTCAGATCATTCTCGTTGATATCATATTCTATGTACGACTTTACGTGTCAAGACCTACCCCCAGGCATTGAGGACGCTCACGACTCCTTTTTTGCTCCACAAACTGGAATCTTTCAGCGTTTCATGTCATGGGACCCGGTAGAGCTTCGATCCGATGTGAGCAACACATTTTCCGTCCTTTGCCAGTTACTGACCTGTCTGTAGCCTGATGAAACACAGCCGTCGCTGCCTGCTCAATTGAAGACCAAAATTTTCGAGATTGCCGAGGTCGTAGATGAGCGAACAAATGCTAACATACATCACAGCTTTACATCAAGCTTTTCCCAGACCAACTATCACGCTCGCCTGCTGTCGAAGGATTTGTGCAGAGCGTATGGGAGCTCATCGGGTCGAACAAGCTCCCTGGTGTTGCGGACGACTCTGTACGTTTTCATATAAAATCTGCGTGAATAACAGTGGCTATTGCAGAACAAGGAACATCAAGATCAAAGCACTAGCGAGAGGCCGAGCCGAATAAATTAGATTTGCTTATCTGCCATAATGTGCCATTCAAGAGTCAGTGCACGGTCGAACTCGTAAGCAGGTTTCCTGCCCTCTCGAGCGACTCCATCTGCTTGCGCCCCACCCCGAGCTAACGCTCGAACCAGCCCAACCTCTTAGATCGTGTCGCTGATTCTGGAGCTGGGCTGCCGAGGCGTGGGAATGTCACGTGATGGTTCAAATGGTTTATGTTCGATTTCCGTTCTTCACTGTCTAACGCCGTGCGGCCGTACTGTGCTATAAGTATATATCACTCCCTGCTCATCGATCATCTGGGACAGGTGCAATAGTATCTTTTGCACCATGGGTTCATTAGCATCGAGACAGAGCAAGATCATTTCACTGAGCTTCACCGTCCCGGATCTGGAAAGTGCGCCTTGCAGGTCCAGACGCCAGAAAATGGGCCATCCAAATTAATTAGTCGAAGATCTTATCGATGATCACGAGATTTGAAGTTCTTGCAGGGACGTACTGCCACGATAGATGGGCAATTGAACCTCGCTGACGATCACAAAACCAAGATCTATAGCATGGGTGGCATTACTGGAAAGACTCACTGAAAATTCAAGAATGTAAGCTAGTCTTTGTAGCTTCATCACTTGCATCCATCGTGAAACGGTACGATTCGAAGGCTTCTCTAAGCTTGCCAGCGTCAAGGAGCGCAAGTATCAGTTTCTTGTTGGAGGTTTGCCACAACGCTACGATGTCCCATCGGAAGAGCTGAAAAATGGCGTGGTTGAGCACGGGTGAGTTCTCCGATGACGTCATATTCAACGTACCACAGTGAAAGCCTCGCAGGCAGCAGGAGCGGCGGATTTAGCCAAGAAAGTGTTAGCCTTGACAGTGGCAGTGAAGTGCTCGACGGCCTCACTATGATGCGCACCATTGGAGGCAACGGTTCCTAGTTGGACTCGCAGATTCGCCTAATGCGCGAAACGCAGACCCATTAGTCGGCACACGAACATAAGTATGATTGCGAACGCGAGACTCGCTACCACAACACCACAAGTGATGGGATCGGCAGAAGGATCGGCAGCCAGCTGTTGCACACGCAGCATTGACTCTTTGTGTTTGTTCGCATTGAACAGCACAATAGCCTGAAACACATAACGAAGTGTGAAGTACGCAAGACGAAAAAATCGACCTGCTTTGATCAAGTAAAGGAACACAGTAGCATCGTCGACAAACTGTTTTCCTAATGACGGCCGTATGGCAAGTGACTAACTAACCATTGAAATCAGCGAAATTTTAACCAGGGCGTGATGGGTCGTTGTCACCTTGGTTGCATCCTGAAACGCATTTCCCCAGTCGAGTTTGCGTGCCATAACGAAAGAGCGGTTAGCATAGGAGGCGAAGTTCTCGAACGAGATGAGTCGGTGTCATAGGGGATGATGCAAACGGGGAAGATGACGTGTGCGGTGGTTCGAAGACATGGAGTATGTAAGCAGGACATTTTTAACAAGGGAATAGCAGACGAACCTCCTACTCTTAGCTTCCTATTGATCCATAAAATGAAAACATGATGTACACCCTCGGCATCAGATTAGGTCATCAGTCATCAATTTTCGTGTAGATCAACCAGGGCAAGGTGTAGATCCCAAAACTAATCCTCACCTCCTGCGCATTTTTATTGCAAGATTGCAAGAGTAGGACATTGCTGGTGTTATCGACGATGCAAGGTCATGATAGAATGCTCAAGCGTGACAGTTGGGAGCGGAGTACAGTGAGTACCAACTCTGATTACGGCGTCCTCCTTTGTGACGAATTCACACGGCGTCGTTCTGTTCTGCTGTTTGACTAATGCTTCGCGACACTAGCCAACCAATAAATTTTCAATTAGATTCGTGACGAACTCTACATTCTACATTCATCGATTTTTGCGGAACACATTATACAGCCACATCGGACCAATATCTGGCACGTGACGAGGCATGACTGGCAGGCGACCGATGTAGTCGAAGTGAGTTTGCGCATAAAAGGCGATGACGTTGACCTCTGTTGCCTGGAACAAGTATTCATCTTCTGTTGGAACTGGCGTCTTGAGGTGGTCAGGGAACTCAGGCCATGTCGACATGAGCTGCCGGAAAGCTTCCACATGCGTCACCCGCTTTCTCCATCTTCGTGACCCAAAGGAACTTCGAACCTAAGGAAATCATACAATTCAAATGTGAGATCACGTTTTCAAAGATGAAAGTCAAGATATTCACCAGCGGCATTGGGGTGCTAGACTCCTGCTTACCACAGAGGCTGTAAACTTCCACGCTGCGTTCTGAACCATAGGTGTCGGTAGAATCATGACCCCGCCTAAACAATGCATCCAGCCACAACACATCATCGACGAAGTTGTTTTCGCATAGTTCCCATATGATGTGAGATATGACGAACGGGGGAAATTTGAGTAGGTCTTTCAGTTGAAAAGCGAGCCCACGGAACTCGAAGGTCATAGCCATGCGGCCATTAAACTGGACATCCACCCAGTTAAACACATCCCTCGCTTCCTGTGCGTCGGCATCGAACGCATCCAAAGCCTGCTCGCGTATCACTTTCGCCTCTCCTTCATCTATACCATGCCCACGGTTCAATATGGAATGGATCCTGGAATTCGGCGGCGATCTCTTCAACTGCTTCTCCGCCGACAAGCCTTCCAGGAACTCCTTCCAATATATAGAACGGAAGAGCGCCCTACGATGGACGATCCCCAACCAAGACCGACAGCTTAAATAATGCAGGAGGTACCTAGCCAGTTGCGTGTTGCTCTCTGTGTGAGTAAAAAGAGCGGGATCGGGCCACCGAAATCCTGTACCAACTCCCGGTGGTACCCGGATGCGAGAAGGCGACCTGTCCACCATTTTCAGGGCATTGATCCATACAGGGATCGCCGGAGGTACATGGTCTCCGGATAGGTCTGTCCATGGAGAATCGATCCACGATGGTGTGACAAACATTGTCTTGGCCACGGCAGTACTGACGCTGAGTGCTGAAGAATCGCTGGTACCATTGTTGCTGACAATTCCTTGTGTGTCCGCAGCTGTGACCTCGACGATAGAACCACCTGTTTCACGATCATCCTCTGACCCATTAGCGTCTTCACGCTCGCGATTAGAGGAATCTCCGGTAACCTCGGACGGTGTTCCATACGCTGGGGAAACCCCCGTCATCATATCCATATCTTCAACAGGATCTGTGACAACAGACCCCGTATTACTGGGGTCAGAGGAAGCACTACATTCATTGTCAACAGGATATTCATGGATCATTGAACCTGAAAACGCGGTACTATCCACCGGGATGCTTTTGCTGAGTGCGCAGTGGTCACTGAGAGCTAGCGAAATGTTGTTTGCTGCTGGCGGTGAGGCGGAGGTGATAATCTGCGGTATATCCCGCACAGGCATCAGATGAATATCAAGCTTAGGACGTTTTTCAGTCCCTCGGTCATCATCCTTGTATCAATCAGCATCTAAACAAATGAAAGCCGATGGAACTGACCTTTGATAGAGGTTGACTACTCCATAGCGTCCGCTTACGCTTAGTCATCGCATCACTGTGTCCGCCATCCACCGAATCACACTCCTGAGAGTTCTCCACCGTATCACGTATATGTGTAACTTCGCCCTGGCTAGCGTTATATACGCCTTCGGCATCCATGCGACCATCGTGATCTGATGTCATGAACCGATCAACATCCTCGTTCAGTATCATCCTGGCGGTGGTGTGAGTTCAAATCTGCTAAATGCACGCCACGTACCTTAGAGGTGCTGTTGGTTGATATGGGGACGATGTGTGGGGGTTGGTATTTCCCATGTCACGTTGATGGCAGGACTTCCCTACCGCATGGAAGACATGGGCAAGGTTGCCTGGATCTGTGTCCATATTCACAAGCGAGGACAATAGACATTTAATGCCCAGAGCCTCATAGAAATTGTTGTCGCCATAGACACCAGACGTATCTGAAACCACAGATCTAACTACGTCCTTGTCCATGGGTATACTGGCGAGCTGATGAGAGCGATGGTGCATCCAGGTGGCAAGCTTTCGAAAGACACGAGACGTCCCCGTCTGGGATATACGAAGCCATTCATCCTGGTCATTTACCTTTGTCCATCGTTTTGAACAATCGGAGTCACATATACCAAGCGACTGTGTGCCTATGTTTATCAGGCATACTACTAAGAAGTTTGAGACTCACAAGAACGTTGTCAGTCATGGTGTCTCGTTGTGGGGTAACTTGTAGGGCCGCCGACATGGCATTGTCGAAGTTGTTGGATCCCTGTCCGCTCGACGCGTGCTGGTCATTGATCTAATGAATAGACAAGGTAAACGATCAAAACACACAAGCTAGAAGAAGTACCGGCCTCATCAATCGACATAAATCCGTGCATCGAAGGTGTGTGCGGCTGTGTGATGGCGTCATTGACCATGTAAGGGGGTTCTACCATGTCGATATCATGATTCTCCTCGCTCTCCGTCGCAAAAGCAAGTTTGGTATTAGAGTCCATTCCGATAATGTCCCCATGCTCATCTAATGGATCAGTCAGTGCCTTCGCCGTAGATATCGCGCATGGTCGAACATTCGCCAGTATTACATTCGCCAGTATTCACTTCATCCATGTGAATGGCACCTTCGAGCTGCGTAATTGCCACTTGCTGAGTTTCTGTGATCTCCGCAGCATGGTCGGTGGTGTACTCCGCTGTTGCCTGAGCGATCATTCCCTCAATCGAAAGCAAATGGGCAGTCGAACCGCCACACATGTTGCTTCCGTTCTTACAGAATGTGTCGTGGATTGTTGCGCTATCCACTGAGAGAAGGGTTGGCAAGGAGGCTCACAGATATGTATAACTCACAGTGTGTCACCGGGAGAAATCTCTTCTTTTTCTCACTAAAGTCATTCCAAGAGAGCTCCAGCAACTCCAGTACATTAGCCTGTTGCTTCTCGGTCAATGAGTTTTCGTTGAATGCCATGGTGAAATGATAATCAAGGCGAGTTGACCACCACTTGCCACGCGCGCGTGGTGCATCATTCTTGATTTCTTCACGGACAGCCGCAAGCACATTGATGAGATATGCTGAGATCGCCACGTAGAATTCGATATCGTCGTTGATTGCCTGTGATGGTGAGAGTGACATCAACAGCTTTGAAGTCTTTTGGTACAAATGGACTTGGTGAACGAGGGCCACGACCGCATCGCGGCAGTCTTTCGGCACCTTTACCTACAGATTCATGCAATACTTGAAGTCACGTTTGTACTTAAAACCTCAACGTTCTCACCTTGTCGAGGCCGACTGACAGCGTGAGCGTGTTCTTGCTCGATTTCAATGACACTTCATGTAACAAGACCTGATCTATGAATGTTTTCGAATGTTGCTGTATGACGAGGTGGATGGGCTTGTTCTTGTAATCTAGTTCCTGATACATGTTGATGTGTTCGCTGAATCTTACAGTTCCAAATGTACAGTCCGGTTTCATGTCCATTTCTCACGCCACTGTTTGATTTATTATTTAGAGTCTAGCTTATAGCATCTGCATCATGCCCAACAGCGAAAGCTCCGTCGAGCAGCCAGTCTGCCTCCGCGTCGAGGAATTTTCGCAGGAGGTTAGAGATTTTCTCATATCCCTCCCGGTGTCACTGGAATGGCAGAAGGCTCAAGTCTTCCTGATACACGGTATTAACAAGGTGAATAATCGTGTTTGAAAACCACACATATGTTCTGACATATCTCATGGCTTAGGAAAAGGTGCCAAAAGAGTGCCATGATGCAGTGTCGGTCCTTGTGCACCAGCTTCAACTGTACCGAGCTAGCGCAAAGGCTCTGATGGCACTTCCAGAATCAGACGGTGTCAAAGAGGACATCAATTTCCACTTATCCATCGCACAGTACTTCGTGGACGTGCTGGATAAGTTCATAAATGAGCTTCAAAGGGATGCTCCCAGTCCACGTTCCAAGTGGCGGTCATGCTACCTTGACTTTCACTTTGCGATGGCTTTGGCCGGCAACTCATTCACAATTGAGCAACACACCACCGCACTCGAAAAGATCGATCGCACGTGGAACGACTTTCTGCAGAAGAAGAGCTATGCACCGGTGCAGCAGCGTGAGTATGACTCTACCCAAGACTCTATGCTCAGCATCTCCTTTAGTTGATCTCGGAAAAATGCATGACACGTTCTGCAAAGATGGGGACGACGTATGCGGTTCTTCTCGCATTCATCAGCATTCGCTCGAAGAAATGATCACACGGGTCATCGAACCACACACTATTCACAAGGCGGCAGAGACGAAGGAAATTCAGAAAAAGAAGACTTTACGACTCAAAAATCTCATTCCGGCGGATGTTAATACACCTCCTGCGGATAAGGCTGGGAAGACTCACAAGGCTAGCCAGAATGTCAATACCAAAGGTTCTCGTGCAGTGGATCAAGAGCAGCGGGCCAGCAAGCCTAACCGCATTGTCAAAACCACTGTTTCACTGGTGGGAAGCTCAATACCAGCGAACAACTCTGAAATCGATGCAATCGATGGCGACATTGTCCAGAATGTATATGAGTTGCAGGAGGGCATCAAGAAGCCCCATAATATTATCATCCACGCCAGTACTAAGGAGATAGTGAGGTCCGAAATGATGATCCAGCCGGAGAACGAGGTGCGTTTTTCTCGTAGAATACCAGATATGTTTAGTCGGCATTATTGATGGATCGACATGATGCCCAGAATTATTCTGACACGGAGGACGTTGTTCTCGAAGCATCACCGAATACGTTTGAAACCAAGGAAGTCGGAAAAATAATTTATACATCTACCAACGGTGTACGCCACCCAAAACACGCGACAACGAATAACAACGTGAAGTCTAGATCCAAGGGGACACTTGAATCCGAAGTATACGTGGGTGCATCTTGTGGTGAATCTGGATACTTGATGCTTATATTGATCCATTAGCGTTACGCCTCGGGTGATTCAGACATGGAAGTCGATGATGTCCAAGAGATCGCGAAGAATGCCAAAGAAGTCACGAAAAAAGTCCACAAGTCTACCAAAGGTGGGCGGAGCCGAAAGAATGCAAGCCAGAAGAAGAAAGCGAAGTCTAAGGAGACAATTGAATCCGAAGAGGAGGTGGGTGCTGTTTGCAGGCAACCAGGCCCAGGCCTCGACTGACCATATTTTTAGCATCACTCTGGGGTAGACATGACAATCATATCAGAATCAAACGTAATTAAGCGACATGATATGACAACTAAACATGTTCTAACATCTATCAGGCAGAGCCCGGGGACTACGATCATGTGAAATTTCCTCATGATTGGGATGACTGGGACGAATATATCGAGAAGGTTTTCAAGGAGGGCAACTCGCATATTTTTCTCAAACTTGCCGCGTGGATATCTTGTCGCTTTCGCGAGCTTGCAGGTATCAGCAAGGACGATGAATTAAACGGATTGGTGATCCCAAAACATCCAGGTTGGTTTAATTTTGACAGCCATGATCATTTTCTCGAGGCCTTGGGCATGGAGCGCTTGTATGCTGCGACCGCGCACATGGACACACACCCTGAATACCTCGCGTGCATCTTCCGTCAACTCGGTGAGCTGGAGTCGGCAAACGAAATGGGAAGCAGCCACCCTCGATTCAGGCCCCTGCCATCCCCACCAACGCCGGTTGCAAGGTATGTCATATGCGCGCACCGTAGCCTAACTCACACCACCATCAGCATGATGTCGGCTCACCAGCTCCCCTGGTTATTACCATTTGTTCACAGCACTGAATCCGACGATGTGGGAGATCATTGGGTGGGAAACGGTACGGTAAAGCGTAAACGGACGTTATCGAATGCGACGTTGACGCCACAGGTGAGCTCAAGCCTTGGAGTGATTGTAGATATTGACACATCTTTTCGACTACATATATTTTCAGTTTGAACCTGTGCCTGCTGCGAAACGTGTCAAGGGTGGAATTCGATCTACGTCACCAGCGATCAGCAGTGTGACTCCTGCTTCGAACAGCGACTTCGCAGTGGGTGGTAGCACCATGACGCACCCTACACTGTCGCCTGAATCTGTATCATCATCTATATCCAACATCACCAAAGCCCTTCTCTTGGACGAAAGTTCAGGTTCGACCAGTGAGCCTGCGGACACAAGAGAGGGTGTCACAGACGACTACGACTCTGGATCTAAGCGCAAGTCTTCTGAGACGGAAGTCGCTGACTTGGAGGCGGGAGCAGTATCCCCATCCAGACCACCAATCACCATCCAGTCCGAAGCGTTGATCAGCGACTTCAACACAAAAAGTGCATCTGATCCTAGTCATCCGTCCAAAAACGATGAAGAGGTGAGTTCACATGTCTTCGGTTCCACGGGTAGTCGGTTAATTTATAGGATTGGTTTGCTGACATGCTGGGCGTCGCCCGTCAGCTCAGCTGACCGTGGCCTGTCTTTGTCCACGCGTTTGTGAGGTACTATTCGATTTTTTATACATTATGTCGATGTCCAGGCACCTGTGGCTTTGCCATATCGTGATCTTCTTTCCAAACTGCGCGTACATACTCATGTCATGATGCCATATATCAAGACCTTCCTTTTCCTTCCCAAACAGGATATTTCTGGTCCATACAATTAATTAATCACTCGACGGGAAATGCACAATTTATACTTATTGCTGAATAGCAACACAGCAGCAACACATTCATTCGTATCGAATCGACTTTAGTGTATACCTTAGGTCTCTGCGCATGAGGTTTGTTGCAGCGGTAGGACTGGATGACGAAAATACGCGCAATTTTGTCTGTGGTCACACTATGTCACGCGCGGCAATGATATCCAACCAAAGCGTCTCGAGACTCAACAAGCCGAATGTGTGGTTTCCCGATCTGCCTGATCGTCACGCTTTGCTGAATGGTGGTGATCCCCACAGCGCCAATTATAAATACTTGAGTTGTTTATCTTATTGAACATAGCTAATATTTGTTCTCCAGTGGTGAGCTCTGGAGTGCAAATATTGTGCATTCCAGATTGGTAAGCATTCGTGGCGTGTGAACCGCACGTGATCACAAGTTCAAATAACGGCGCTTGAACGTTTGAACGCTGGGCTTTCTTTCACCATTCGCCATCACCTTCGCTTCGCTCCTTATGGGAGCATTTGGGTCGTGGGCCCTGGCGTTGAGTTTTGGCTGACTTGCTGCTTAATAATGTCGTTGACGTTTGGCTGCAAGTCTGTTGTCGACATCCCTATCTTATATGTGGCTCTTGCATGAGCAATCAAACTCGCACCTATTCGATGTCTTGCGGTCACACATCGAAGAACTCCGACGAGTATGGGTCAACCGCCGTATCGACCCTACGCGCTGAAAGCGTCAATTTGCCCATGCTAGCCAATAATCTCGAATGATACGGCTGGGCGACGTTAGCAGAACAGTGACCTGTGAAATATATATATGTTAGAGCGACAGACATCCTACATCCTGCTTGGTGATAGCGTTTGATGCAGTATGGTTCCTATCTTTTTTGAGTTCCATTTTGATGCGTGCTCCTGTGGTGATATTTGTCTGCGAGCATGGAATCCCATACCATGCTGTAACCCGCGTAATTGCTATGGTACACAATTCCCCGCCCATGTGCATGAATCTCAGAGGCTCGCGTCGAGCCATTTAAGACCACGTCAGCTAGCGAACCCCAAGTACGGAACGCAGCACTAGCGAGCGCTGTGTCGTTTCGGGTCGAATGCATGAAGTACTATTGTTATTACAAACTGTTAGTTACGTAGTGCCTCAGGAGTCAGAATCTGTCATGGTTTAATGTGACTCCATTACGTCTGTGCCTACAAGCTCTGAAAGATTCATGTGCGCCGAATGCGGATCGATCAGACTTCGTAGACAAATATTGCTCAGGCTCCCGACAATCTTTCCAGCTCGTCGAACATTTCAACAATATCAACGATGCCGTAGACTTCCTCTTTTCTCCTCACGTTCTCCATGACCCTACAGCTTGCCTGTAGCACGCATTCCTCTCTCCACGAAATGTATTCGTCGACGAATTCAACGAGATTATGTTGGATGCGCTGCCAGGAGATTATGGTGAGCATGAAAACAAATATACTATGAAGAAAGGTAATGACAGACCAAAAAGCATCGTACTTCAGTTCCGACACTCTCAAGGAAGCAGAGCAGGTACCTCCAGACGCACCTGAACAAACTCCAGACTACCTCGCGATGTTGGCTCATCCAAAAACACCTCCGCATCGATTGGACCTCAAAGTCAGAGCGGTGTGCGCTATACAGCGAAATCTGTCAGTCGAAAAAGGTTTAGTGCGAAACGCACGAGTTTGTATCACACACCTTCATTCAAGGTTCGTGGAACTGCAGATTCCTCAGACAGAAGAGATATACTATCTGCCTCGCATTACCTTCATCTTCAATCCAGGGTCTTCAGGCTGGACAATCAATCGAAAGCAGTTTTCTTTGCGTCCGGCTTATGCGACGACGTTCAACGGAAGTCAAGGGTTGACGTTGGAGAAAACGGTACTTGACTTGCGCACAGATTCTTTGCGCACGGACAACTGTACACTGCACTCTCAAGGGCGCGAGGTCGTAAAGACATTCGAGCGCTTTTTCGAGAAGGAGTGCGAGAGACAACAGTAAACGTAGTGTACAAACATCTGTTGTTATGAATCATCTCAATGCGCGACCGTGCAATGTTGGACGCTACTGAGAGTCTGAGACATATGTTGTGATGGGTCAATGCGCAATCGTCCGAAGGTGAATGATGCGCTTGTTCTTCTGTAAGCATGAACAACCAATACCTTCTCACAGACCGTACTACTCGTCTATGTCATCATCAGTGGAATCCTCTGTATCCTCGTCACTGGAATCACTGCGCATCAGACCAGATCGGACTGCTCCATCTGGCGATCCCCCGACCACAAAACACTTTACGAACTCACGGTCGACATCGCGTTCAGGAACCCGAGCAAGATCCATGTAATCCCTCAATCTATTCTCAAACGTGCTGTTTGAGAAGCAGCGGTGCTTTTCTGTGTGATGTTAACATTTCATCTCAGTAAGTCACGGCGGTCAGGATGACTTACTGTGGTTAGGGCCAGGCATATCGGCCCTTTCGTCGGCGAGTTGCCAAAGCAACATGGAGCCACGCCCAAAATCATCCCATCCAAACATTCGTGAAGGTCCGATGATGATGCGACGATCGTCAATTCCATGGTACTCCAGATATTTTGCACATTGGTTGTGACCATCGGCACGGAGGACAAGGGCTTGTAGGGTTGCGTGTTTCAGAAGGCGCTTCACTACCTTATGGACGTTCACTCCTGCGTTGTACAAGACAGGCCAAAGCGCAAGGTGCGTTAACTGGGGGAAGGCATTCATGTCAACACGCCGAAGCATTTCTGCATCGTCGATCTCAAGATGCGTCAGTCTAGCGAACGTGTTCGCCATGGCCATGGAAGAGTCGGTGAGTGATGATTTGATGTTCAAAGAGAGCACCTTGAGGGGGAGGGGATCCAGTACGTAGTGGAGAGATGTGAGGTCAGGAAGGACGTCGTTGTCGTCTGACACGATGGAAAGGTTTGTGATGTTTCTACAGAGTGAAAGTATCTCGACTATGGTAGTGTACTTGATACCATCTCCGAAAAACATCGCTATAGTTGATGGGAGAGGATATATGTGTGTTTGCCGAAGGCGATAGCATTGCAGGAATCTGAATGCATGCTCTTCATCATTCAAGACGACCGTGTTATACAGCAATCTTTCGAATCTGTACGTGAACAATAAGTGGAGAGGGAATGGATTCAATATGGCATCCAACGCTCACAAAATGTAGCTGCGTTTAGAGACACGAATCCAGGATGCTGCATCCTCTCTTTTACGCGTGGCGAGAGTAAAAACCTTCATAACAATCTCGAGGGGAATATTGGCAGTCATCATTGACAGTACAGTGCGTTGCATATGAGTACGTGTTTTTCAAAACTCGGCCTCGTTACTTGACCGGCACTTGTATCCCTAACTAGGTCAAGGAATGTGACATGTCACTCTAGCCAGCTGCCGACACACAACATGTGACATCTGATTATGGTATATATTGTGTCACGTGGATCAACAGAACAGTACGACACTGTAAACAGTCCGTTAAACAGACTCTACACAACCTTTCATAATGCTCAACAGGCGTACGTTCGTTGCCCATAGCTTGCCTACCAATGCTCTCGGAAATCAGAGGACGATCCAGCAACCACAGGCATTGAGCATCGGCAAGACACGTACGAAACGCAACGCGAAAGCAAAAAGTTTTTACTCGCCGTATCAGAAAATGACTCCCATTCTTTCCGACGACAACGTAGCTATGGATCAAGACCATGAAGAACATCAGGGGCGGGATAATAACTCAGAGACAGTCAAAGATGCAATACTAGTACGCATTACTCACACCTAACGACAGGAATGTTATTAACAAATCCTACAGCATTGTATCTACTGCCAGGACATTGGTTCGTTCATCTGGACGTGCACGAATAAATTGTGTGGGACCACTGTGTGTGTCAGCAAAGCGAAGGGGGACCACGGGTGTGTCGATGCTTCTCCAGATGATCTTACGGAAGAGGTAAGGGTCACGGAAGCGACGTTTCAATGCCCTCAATGTTACCGTGCAAGTAAGAGACCCATTCCTGTAAGTCATACGTCAGTGCTAAGGTTTAATATCGTTGTTCATCAAGTCGTATTAGTATGCCATACGCGGATATGCGGTAAGACAAGAATTCATTCATCGGAACTATCTTCCCCTTTTGGCTGTCTTCCTGTCTTGGAGCGGCTTTGGGCGTGAATTCGCTGCGGATGTTGTTAAAAGGACCCTCGAGGAGCATTTTCATTATGACTATACCAGAGTATGACATAACTTTGATCGGGGAAGTATCGTATCTGATGGGAGTGATTCCCAGTTGCGCAACATCTCCCGGAAGCTCAAAGGTGGAAACAATCGCCCCCAGGCTGTCAAGCCCCATTTCGACTGGCTCGCTCGGC
>MU179412.1:0-26529 GCA_016767475.1 Suillus weaverae | reverse complement strand
GGGGGGGGGGGGGGGGGAAACAAGGTCTCCGCAGGCAAAACTGGGCAGAACAAACCTAGCCAGACGCTGCGCTGCCCGTGACGAGTCTTCGATGTCGTGCAGTTCTATATGGTCGTGTGTAAGTGCTAACAGCCTGTCTTTAGTGAAAAACTGAATTTTGATGAAACGTCTGTCGTTGACTGTAGTGCACACATCCTGTGAAATAGCCAGATATGGATGCCCGCAAAGTAATGCGATGCGATGGTTGCGCTCACATGGCTGGTGTCACGTTTCCAATTCGTGATATCCATATAAGAGCGGTCGGCGCGGGAGCCAATCACAAGTAAGCAAGAAGCGATGCGCTCGTCGAAGATATCAACTAGAACGCACGTTTGCATTCTGGCTGTTTCATGCGAGTTGAGTTCGACCATGATGGACGGCTCACGAGCTAAGTGATGGAAGTCGTTTGTAGAAATAGTTTTGAAGGTCATGGTGTAACAATATGCAGTTGGACTATTGTGGTATGACACATAGACCATGAGGTCCTGTCTATGGTCAATACATGCGAGATGCAAAGTGATTCGACAACATGTGTATGCGTCACGAACTTGGTCCCAGTTTTGAGATCTGGGACTTGGGATTTGTACCAGTAGTACGTTTGGCTTTCAGGCGAGCAAGCAGAAATATACAGGTGAGTATGCGCGATGGAGGTATATGTGATATCGACATTGATGCGGAGGCTCCTTGTACAGCTGAGGTTGAAGGAGCTCCATGAGATTGAATTACTCCTTAGCTTCCGCAAGCACTCCGACAGAGACATGGTATGCGGCGGTCGTGGACCAGCAGATATCAGTCCTTGTGATGCGAGCTCGATAGCGTACTGCAGGTTAGGAGAGCTTTGAACCGTGTTGTACATCATCTTGCAACTTTGTGCAATGGTATGTTAATATTTCAAGGAGCACACAGATGCAGATGACACACCCAAGAAAACGTTACGATATCGTGTGGCTCAAGAAAGTCAAGAATATAGCAGGGTATTGCAGGCGCCATCTGACAAATAAAAGCTTTCACAGTCTGACCAGTCATCCGACGCCAACGTGTACTAGTGGTTACCATCATGTGAATGTTTCGTGGAATCGTGTTGAATGTGGATGATAATTTGATGAGCGATTTCAAGGTACTAGTACGCGTGACGGTGTCGGATGTTGTACCGCGTGAACTATAGATTGTAAACTGCGGTGGGATAAATTTACTAGGTGCGAGAGATATCGATGAAGTTTTGCGAGTACGATGAACTCGACCGTCGCATGTAGTGTCGCCGGGACATTCCGGCGGGCACCTGGCACACTGTCATTTCATGTAAACCCATCATATTGTTGTATCATATATCATCATGATGGTTAGTCGGTCGGTCTATCAACGCCGCCATCTATCCCGCCGTCAACTCTGCACTCGTGAGCTCGTATCAAGCTCGTATACATATTGATTGTCCAATAATCTGATGCTAAGCTCCGTGAGTTCTCATAATCAACTGTCCGCGATAGTCAAAGCTGAGCTTTGATAATCACTGCCTTTTGGCGTAACTTTCAAGGGACGGTGTAACGACTTACATCTGACCACGCTCGACACAGGTTGTGGCCATCATTGGACCAGATTAATGGTGAGCTTTCGTGTTAGTCAGTTCCTTGAATGCATTCAAGTATCCTTCTTCTAGTGGATCCTCATGTCGGTCGCCTCACTCCGGCTCAAAGCAGCTAGTTGAACATGATCATATACCGTTCGCGTGACGATGTTCGACCGTAAGGTGTTGGCCGTGTGTTTGTATTATGCTTCAATATCTACCGGGCGCACCATACGGCATTCACGAGGTTACTTTACTTCTGAAGCTTGAAGCACTGAGTCGCTGACGGGAGTGCACTCAACCACTAGATAAATTTACAGCAACTCAGAGTAGACCCTTCCTTACTCAAATCAGCATGGCCAATTCCCTTCACTCGACAGTTTCCTGCCCTCTTCACGTCTCTGGGATTGAAAAGGTGAAGCAATTATCATCGCGTTATTGCCTCAATCGCTCATGAACTCAACCTTGCATATGTATAATACAACAAGCTTCACAAACAAATCAGGATCATCGTCAACTTTCCTGTGAATCAACAACCGAAGTAAGGATCCACGTCTGGCATGAAACACATCTGAGTCGTAATTTGGCAGGCTGCCTCTTCCGGTGAAAGCCCTGAGCTCCAACCTACCATATTTCGGACATGTCCTCGATGATCATAAAGCGCCATTCTTGAGGTCTACACTCCTAATGTTCCGAATTCTGGTGATAGGAAAGGTATCTAGCTTTCTCTGATCTCAGTCCAGTGTTGACACAGTACTTCCGATTGAGTGGCGTTGGGAAGTCTTCGCTAATAAACCACGCATTTAGAGTGCAAAACGCGGTGAATTGAACATTACAACTTCAACAAGCACAGCTGATCATACCATCAATAGATCGCCTCAGGCGAGGCCAGCATCGATCGTGAGTTCATTTCACCGCAGAACGGCAGGACTGTTCTTCACGATAACTAAGGTTTTGAATCAACCAAAACAGGCAACCTCAAAATAGTCCGAATTTCATTGACCGTCGGAGGAGCATATATGCTCCAGAACACCGGTTGCATGCCGTGTGGAGGGGATTTCATCTCGACCATTCTGTTGGGGTAATCTGACCGATTACATGAAAGGCTTTGCTGTGAGATACGAAACGGGAAGTAGCGGGACGCTGGGAAACAGTAAGCGAATCAATAAATATCTCTAAGCTAGATTGGAGCTCACGCTTTGTCAGAGTTCTCTTTATCGTTGTTCTCACTACACATGATATGCTCATCGACCGCATTGAGCAAAAACTAGACGAAACCTCACTCGATGGATTGAGCGACGAAGCTGGCAAGGATCTCCCCAAGAACAAAGTAAAAGCCGAGCTGCAGGATATCTGCATTGGGCCCTTGAAGAAATTTGCAGGGCTTGATATACCCCACGCTGGGATTTCTAGTATGTACCAAAATTCCGGAAGACGCCCGCCAGCCTGATCCAAATAACTGGACGCTGTGTCAGTCAGCATCCTGCGCCCGAGGCCGCGGCGATGACCTCCATCACTCAGCGAGCGCATCATGGACTCAAGATAAAGGTATCGATATCGAGTGAGCATTGGCAAGAGAAGTCTGTCACAGTTTCATGTTTATCTTCAACGCGCTTGTATCAAGCACAATATTCAGGAACCGCAAGACATGGAATTGTATGTATGTGCTTCGCACTGACATCGTCAACGCGTGGAATTTTTATGACCCTCATCATGTGATTGCTATCTTATTTGTCGTCGTTGCATCCGCCCTGACGCGATTTTGCATAGTACTTGCACAGCCAAGAGTTCAGGGAAATGATGGTGAAATGGTCGATAAGCTAGAAGTCAGACCGACAGCTGATCCCACTGAGCCCGCTAGTCTTTTCACGTGACATTTTTTCTCATTGAATGTTTACAGCACTATAGCGGACATCGTGTCCGCCCTGGTACTAGTAGGACCTGCGGCTCCCACCGTAGTCCCAATCGCAGCAGGTGCCATACTCGCCGTATGGACCAGATATCGTTCGTACCACTATTTGTTCGTGAGCTAAAGGATATCGACGTTCTTCCCCACGCGGTGCTTTAGCGCTTCATGTCCTACATCGTCCATTTGACGCTTGTGTTGGCGAATGCATCCACGACTCTATAATTCGAAACACTCAAAATTGAGTCCAAGAAAGTATGAGCTCCTCACTCGCTTGTATATCGAACGGCAAATTCAGTGGTCGCGCTATTTGATATGTGAGTTTTGTGTGTCATACATCTTGATCCTGATCTGATCAGCTGCTAGCTTTTTTTGACCATCTGAACGTCCTTACTATGTACTATCATGCCACCTGATGTCGTGCACTGCGAGCTCTTTGATAGAGAGTTCCACACGCCCTCGCTTGTCTGTTCCCGCTCGCCATTTTTACTGACAACCAGTAAGTTTACAACTCCTCATATGCACAAAGACTTATCTTTCGCAGTGTGTGCGATATCATCAAAATTTTACACCCAGCGACCGGAACTCAACCAGCAACTTGCAGAGCTTGTACAGAAACTCGCCTTTGGCGTACCTGTCAAAGGTTATAAACCCTTGAAATCGTGCAGGCGTATCTCCTCCTCACTCCTTGGGGATCCGGGGCCTTAGAGCGTTATGAGTACGACAAGACTTGGTTATTACTGGGAATGGCCATTAGGTTTGTCTCTCTTCAGCTCGTCGACAGTGTGTACTCAGTGACGTTTGTCATTCAGGATGGCGAGCTAACTAACCTCCAGACAAGCATAAGAACTCCCCATCCTCCGACTATAATCCGGGAGATATCTGCCGCGGGGAGGGTGAATGGCTCGTGCTCGATTTACTCGACGATCATGGTACTCAATTCAGTTCACGTCGTCCGTCTCTCTAACT
Source organism: Suillus weaverae (assembly GCA_016767475.1). Lineage (NCBI taxonomy): Eukaryota > Fungi > Basidiomycota > Agaricomycetes > Boletales > Suillaceae > Suillus > Suillus weaverae. The sequence goes on along the minus strand of MU179412.1, from coordinate 22,054 downwards.
GTTTACTCACACAGCTTTCTGAAACATTCACTCTCCGCATCTTTCACCGCTACACCTCTCACCCAATATTGTTGAGTTCTCAAATGGGAAAGCCTCACTCTATTAAGTCGATATTGATTTTGCTTTACATCATTAATCATTGGATCTACCAGCTTTGTAATCCTCAATGCGCTGCAGTGGTTGAAGTCTCCCGTTGGCTGACACTGCTTTAGCAGCATGCATCGTGCGTATTCATTTATTGTGATTTTGATGCATAGTTTGATCACAGAAATTACAGCGGATTGTATCCAGGAGCCTAGACTTCTTGTATTCGGGCACTAATACCCCGTCCGATTTACAGACCGACTGCGATTACTTGATTATCATTAAAACTATCGAGACCCAGATACTTGCATGGCAACATGAATGGACGAGTACCCGACCTTTGCCAACTTGTAAGATAACTTTATTTGAGGAAATCATCTACATCGTGCTTATCATTTGCTTAGCCGATCAAGTCGCACTTTCGCAATTCCAAACCGCCATGAAGTTTTACCTCCACTAGTACATGTTAGTCGTGAACTCTTTTGGGCTGCAAAACGCCATGGAGCGTTCGGCGGTGGATATCGGCCACCGGCCACTTCTTCTCGCGGTGTTATACCTCGGCCACGGCTGTGGCTATTGTCGCGCGAGACGAGCTTGTGCCGATGGGTATGTTGAAGTATTCACCGGATTCACATTTTGGATACATTTCTTACGCGGTACTCAGTTTGCTCAAGGTACTTTGATGTCACCTGTCATGATCTTAACACAGATCTCCAGCTTATCCGCTCGGAGTTCCAGCAGTTTATCGAGAATGAGCAGAACATCATCGACCTCGTCAAGGACGTTGCAAACGTTCTCGCAGATGTCGCCGTGAACTCTCATCATGCCCCAGCGCTGTACAGCACATTCCTGCGGACATTAATCACCGCTCGCACAGATTCAACGCAAGAGTCTGAAGAGCTGTCGTCTGGGGACCAGTCTGACAACATTGCATTGAGCCATGGCTAGTAACATAGCCTACATATATCATTTTCAGTTCGTAATGAGTTGTTTGGTTATATTATATAGATTGTTAAGCGCTAGCGCTGAGCGTTATATGCGTTTGCAAACTACACAATTGACGTCTGGCATTGCATAATCTCTTGAGTCCCTAGGTACCACTCCCATCGCCATTCAGTGTCCGATGAGAGCTATTCGCACGGGTGTAGTCAGTCATGTTTTGTCGTTGTTGGTGCTATTAGACTGACCTTTGAGGGTGGAAGGAATATTCCTATATCCGTGAGATCTGTCTGCAGGTACATTGCGCTATGTGTTGCAATCAGCTGGCTGTGATATGTGGGCACAAGGATTGGAGGGAGTGGAAAGACAAGGCCGGTTGCGCAGGAGACGATTTAGCCGCCCACACTTCCGAATCAACGATGCATGAAGCGGAGGTGATTCTTCATACGGAATCGGACGATGTGTCCAAGTATTAGAAGTCTATTGGGAAGAAACCTTTCGTTCTCACGTATATCTTCGAATCTGACAAGATCGGCGCTCGTGCCGTCCATGTGCCATTCACACCAACAGTGGAGCTTGCCATGCACAGTGTGGTGGATCGGCCTGGTGCACATGATACGCCCGAGCTATTTGCTACATACTGCGCAGTATATGACCATATACCACACATTGATCCAGTGTTTTCTAGCTTACACATGATGCAATATTCACTCATTTTCTCAGTAGGCATATTTGTTCAGACTCTTGCCATCCTTCTCAAGTGCACCACGCAGTATCACACATGCCTTAACGCTAAAGGCGAGTTTCTGTGCGAGCTCTGCAAGTTGCTGGTGAAGTTCCGGTCGCTGGGTGTAAAACTTTGATGATATCGCACACACTGCGAAAGATAAGTCTTTGCGCATATGAGGAGTTGTAAACTTACTGGTTGTCAGTAAAAATGGCGAGCGGGAACAGACAAACGAGGGCGTGTAGAACTCTCTAGAGGCTCAGCAGCAGCACGAGGACAGTGAACCATGGTGTACGGATAGTATGGTAGGCTAGTGAACGACGCGAAGCCTTCGTCCAGTCCTCACGACCTGCCCTCTTCAACCGAACTTTGCTAACATCCCCATTCTCTTTGATCTCTGCGATGGAGTCGATGGGGGGAGCGTTTGAATACATGTATGGATCGAATGTGAAAGAAGCCTGCAAGAACGACACGAGTCAATGAAGGGCGGTAAAGGTTCGCGCAATACATACCTTCTCGCATTCTGGTGTCTTCGCGTGGGGAGGATGAAGCGTTTGTTGACGAATTCGTCAGGTTCAATCTTCCTGATTCTGTAAGGAACGTTGCTGCGAGCGGTGAAGGTAGACACGAGTGCCTTGAAAAGGGTCTTCATTGAGTTTTTAATAGAGACAGTAGCGTAGGAATTCGGAAGTCCTGCGATATCAGCATTGAGACACAAATATTTGAGTACTAATACCTACAGACGCGGGGAACAAAGTTCCAAGACAGTCTGCAAACGTGCCTGAAGTGATATGAAGAATTGAATCAAATAAGATAAGTCGAGAAGTGACATGCACCAAGCTACAAGTTCAGACCAAGCGCCTCATGTAGGAACTCGACGTCGATGTGCTCGACAAATTTTGAAGTAAGATTTCCCTAACTTGAGGATCCGCAATGAGGACAAATTATGACGCTGAGCTTCGAGTGGAACAGATGGTGGTGTAGGTCTAGCAGTATGGAGCCGGGAGATGAATTAACTAATGCGGGAACGAGCTGTAAATACCTAGAGTAGCATGAAAAATGTTTTGAGGTCAGCCTGAGCAACGGAAAAAAGATATAGGTGAATTACCTGCTTCACCCCTCTTAAGCCACCTAAGGTGATGTGCTCGGGTATAGCTCGATGAGCTTTGAGCCGGGAGACGACCAAATTGGAGCGGTTTGAGTTAAACCGTGGCTTGTGTGATGGCTTTCAAACCAAGTGCTCAGCTTTGCGATCAGATAGTGTATTGTGCTACTTGCGAATGACCTTGGCTTCAATTTCGATCTTCCACGGTCCAGTCGTCTCTGGCTTCAAAGCTTCATTCAGTTCATCAAATGCCATCCGGTGCGCCTCTCTTTCCTCCTTGGCCTCATCCATCTTGCGAAGGAGTGTTGGCCTGTCATATCAGATGACATACGAGACTGTACATCCTCGCTGCAAGATACTCGCTGAGTCCTACAGCCTTTTCCAAATTCCAATTTCCGAAGTGATCATCGAGCATGTCTCTGCGTAAGCCCGGCCCCATTGCTATCGTGCTAGAGGCAACCGAGTTAATATCCGACCAGCCTCGTTCAGCTTCGCCATCCATGCATCCAACATCCTTCGAGAAATTGGAAGAGAACATGGTTTGACACTTGAAAATGTGCGCCGGCAGATATAACTTTGGCACGAAGAACCTTATGAACTTGGTGGCATGGTTGAGATGAAGTTCGGAGGGCTGGCTGACATCCTCTCCCAGAGGTTCTTGTGTCATTGGCAAGCAATGTCATATGAGTATCGATACCGCGTCCACGGAGAGTCGAAACAAAACAAAACAAAAAACAAGTTAGTGTATCTATGTTGGCTGGTCAGCATCGGTCATCTGTCGCAAGCTGTTGTACATGCCTCTCACCTTTCTGTAGGTCACCGACACCATTTTTCAGCTTCATATCATGGTACAGACAGACAGTGGTACTGACTCCCGTTGCAGCGAGACCCTGAGATGTCTTTGTGTCCGTCATGTTCACTGCATTATGTGACGAATACGTGCTTTTCTAACAAAACAGCTCGTAAGACCAATTTATGACCGATTTGTGTCATCAAAATTTACCTGTTGTAGCGTGCCACCATGAAATTGTATACATGTCTTGTATGCAGTCTCCCCAATGAAATATGCCCATCCACGACTATGGCCAGGGTCTGCCCTGTCTTTCGACACTATTCGTCGTTTGGGTCATCAATGACTAGAAAAAGACCATATAACCGGCTGAATGATCATCAGTTGTATGGATGAGTGTAGATAGAAGCTATTCGTACTGTGTCTCTATGGAGCCTCAGGATTCTACCAGGCTGTGGACAAACTGGGCACGGCACAACACATTCGTGAACAATCCCCATCAACCCCTCGTCACGATCCTAGTGAAGTGGGTAAGATAGATACTCTACAAGTTAAGATGTTAAACATACCTTTTAAGATCGAAGTCCTGTGTTGTTTGTCAGACGAGCAATGGAGTGATAGGGTACCCTGAAGCTTTGAATTCAAATGACGGCAAGTGATATTGTTCAAGAATTCGGATAGTAGCCGCAGTGCGTGGGTCAGTGGACGTTGCTGGAAACCTCATCTACAAGATTTGGACGATGAATTCATGAAAAAGATGCACATCACGCACGTCGTGCCGCATTGCATTTTCTTTTAACCCATTTACCACCCATATCACCACATTTTTCGCGCTCAGCCTGAGCGCCCCGAACACAATGGTTCAATTGATCGAGTTTGGTCAATGAGGTGAACTGCGAGATACTGAGGTTTGATATCTGTGCTTCCAGACTAATTTTCGATGCGGCTGCGGGGAACATAAGCTTTGAATGCATTGACAATGTGACTTAAGTTCCACTTACCGCTGTTCAAGCTCTGCTCTGGCCTACTATAGGTCTCTCTGAGTGGCATTAACTTGTACAAGGAGCAATCTGTACTATTGTTTCAGGGGTTGAGGTGGCAAATGAGACAGAGTATTATGTAAGACAAAATCGGCTCGCAGCAGTACCTTGTGAGCGCTCCATAAACTCAGAATCAAATGCATCACACTGACACGAAATGCGATTCCACCCACATACAAGTACGTATCTACTTCCTGCTTCAAAACAGCTGGTCTGACCCCCTCATTCAAATGCCAAGAGATGGCCGCATAACATGGTGCCTTGCTTTGAAGCCCCAGCTCCGCAATCAACACCAGTGTCTCTGTGTGTGGTTCAGACCCTCTCATCCGTGGTACCTGCACCACCTGACATTGGTGCGTGCTCTCTCCATAACTGATGTCGTGCCTGTAATCTTACTGTTCAAGGTTTATCTGTGCCACCCGCTGTCACAAACATTGTTCAGTTGGTGCGTGCTTTCTTCTCGTAATTGAAGCGACTTTCAACGGTCATCACTGTTTAAGTATTTGCGCCACCCACCTACGAGGCTGATGTCATTCAGGAGAATGATCCGAGGGACTTGAATTCAATCTATATATTCTTGACGCCGTCTTTTGCACCTGACGCTGACGTACAATATGTCGAGGTCTATGAGGACGAGCAACTATATGCCAAAGTTGCTGATGAAATGGCGGACGAATGTATGGTCCACTACCATTGCGGTACGTTGTATAACGTGCCAGCCAAGAGTGTTAAGGGTGGAGTTCATCCCCCATTTTTCTTCGTAACTTGTGGACGCTACATTGGGGTTTTCAGTGGATGGTAAGTTGTATGTTTATCAATGTCTCGACATCTGTGATATATTTCTTTTCCAGGGATAACGTAGAACCCATAGTTGATGGAATCCGCTATGCTGTATATGCCGAGGTTGAATCACTCGAGGATGGAGAGAGGGAAGTCAGGATGGCAATTGAAAAAGGGGAAATACTCCGATTCCCAGTACCGTTTGTTTTGCAGTAGTCGAAGTTTAACCGTCTTTGATTTTGCATTGGAAAACAAGTAGCTGTGAGATGAAGTATGATTGAACTTGTAGGCACATAAACACACAATAATTGGGGCAAAAAATGAATGAGTACTATTTTCAACTTTCATTGATGCTGTAGCTAGTGAGTGACGGGAGGTTTAGGTGAGGGCTCTCATCTGCACTGTTTCCCAGAGGAGTGTGTATATGAAGGGGGCGGGAAGAGACTCGAGCTTGAACGATAATTTCCTCATCACTCTGGGGCTAATTATTTTGTCCTTGCCATGTTCGAATTTCGTGAGCAGGGTTTCCCATCCTCCAGAGCGGGTTCCACATGCTCGCGTGCCTAACTGGATTATGTGATGCGGCACCTCTTTGGAGTTCGTTCCGATTGCCGGTACAAGGATCGTCTAACAATGGAAATGAAAGTTTTCATCCGAAGACACTAGTACTGTACGTACTACGTATTGCCGTGGGCAGACTAATGGAACACAGGCTGAACATCATGCATGGCCTGCTGATGGGCCCACGGCCATGTTCATTTTTCCCCGATCAGGCTGTCACACTGTTTTCTCCCGAAGTTCGAAGTTTGAAGATGTTTTGACAGTCTATCGGCACAGGACGGTTCTAGGAGGTCAACGTTTGCTTGCCACGGCCAGTATACATCTGCCTCTCTATTGATACACGGATCACGGGATGGACCGGAACAATAGCATGACTCAGATGAAACCTAAACACATCAAACACCTATAAATTGACCCAATTGAACAGGCACCCCATCCCAGCCTCAATGTCCTGCCGTCCTTCGATTGCCAGTTCTATGTCCCATGGAAAGGGTAGGACATTACCACCCATGCCACGGCGCCAGCCGAAGATGCATCGACTGCGGAAGTATAGCTCTATGGAATGTGTGTATCATGTTAATGGCGTGCTCATTCGGTGTTTAAGCTTAGAGTGGGATTTCACTCGCAGGGGTTTACACGTCGGGCAATGATTCGGATACAGGCGACGATGTTCAACGTATGATAGTCAAGGAAGGAGACAAGTACGAGATATCTTTTGTTCCAGTGAAAATGCTTACATCAACATTTCAGTGTGGCAATCTTCCCGGACGATCAAAGGGCGATTCCAACTGAAGATGGAAGTCTTCCTGCCATGGGGTATTGGTATGGGAAGGTGAATGATATCTATGTGGCACGGAACAGTCAAGTGAGCGTATATCATAAACATACAACTGAGGTGCTCATTTATCCATGCAAGGATGCGTGGATTAACATACAATGGTATTACAGACGGGTAGACCTTGAGGATGAGTGTGTCGAGTTAGACGTCATTGTTCATCATCTCTTCGAAGATTCTGACTCTATCAATGTAGCATTGCCGAGTTTGTGGGAGACTACGAGCTTGTGCGCAGTGACCACAAGTCTCTGGTAGATATGCATTGCATTGAAGGTGGGAGCTATGTGACTGATCAATGATCCGTTGATATCGATTGCTGGCAGACCATGCTACCATCCAGATATATGACGAGGCCGACCTCACCCAATGTGAAATCCCGCCCGCTACGCTGTATTGTCGCTGGGAAATCAGCATTGAAATCAAGGCCGGCAAGCTACAGAAAGCGCATCTTACCGTGCGTCCATCATATTTTGTGTATGCTGCTCAAGTCTCATACATTCGTAACACTCAGAATGCGCAACAAGACACTCCTATGCTTTGTGGCTGTAATCAATGTTATTTTCCCAGAGGCCTATATTTCCCGACCGTCGAACAGCGGTACTGCAGGACATGTGCATGCTGGTTCAATCGTACCTGCCTAGAAGACCTCGATTGTAAAGTGGACACACGTCCTCGAACCAATCTGTCGCCCGCATTCAATAATGTCCAACTGGACAAAGAGTTCCTTCGTACTGTGACAAGGCCTATTTCCAGAGGCGGTCCTTATGGGATAGTTGGAAATTCACGGAGGTTTGTGGAAGCAAATTCGCTCCTCATAGAGTCGAAGACGCTTGGCAGACTTCCACATGGATGGAAGGACAGACTAAGCCAATGTGCGCCATCCTCTGATACTGATGATGTTATCCATTACCGCTGCCCAGTCTGTGCAAAAGCGGTGCTATGCTGAGCTTGCTTCGTTATTGCAGCTGCAACTCCAAACAGTACACGCAACACTCCAATGTACACCTCCATTGCATAACGAAATCAATACAGTGAAATGCCACGAAGGCAGCGAATCAGTACACTACTTTTTTCATATGCGAAACCTACGCACGACAACGGCACAATCTCAGAGCCAAACTGCAAACGAAAGCGCTCCACGCGAAACACATCCTGCACGAGTTCAAATATTTAAAATCCGTGAACACAAGATTTGGAACGGTATTCGGAACAGAACAGAGACCACGAGTCAGAATACTGAGTTTGGAGTTGTATTCTCCTTGCCCTTGCTCCTCGTAAATAATATTCGTTCCAATATATTTCTCCCACGAAATTGCTGGTGGCGTGTGAACATCACGTGTTGGCAGGTTCAAATTTTGTTTCTCCCACTTTCGTTCTTTGCTTTCTACCACCCACTTGCTGTCGCTCCTTATGGGTGGGCCGTTGGCTCAATGCCCAGCTTAGATACAATACGGTGGTCGCGCCTTTACAGGTGTAACAATGTCGTGGACATTCACCTACATGTATCCTGCTTTGATATTTGCATCATCAACCCGTTTGGTGGAGACTCGTCCTAGCAGGAAAAGAATTCCGGAAGACATCACTCAGCCTGCTTCAGAAGGAATTTTCTGCTTGGCTTCCCCTCCTCGCAAGAAGTTTGGAGGAGGGTTCTGTAACCTCTAAACGTCCAGACACCCCTGTATTTTCGTGAATTGTTTTCTTTTTCTGTGCTGCATGTCTTGGTTCTCAGGCCCCGCTTGTTTTGTGCACGTTGTTTTCTGTCCTGTGCGCATCAGGCTACATGTGTTGGTGTTAGCTCAGGCCATCACTTATTGTTATTATTTCTTCCAACGAGTTTTACGCCCATTTCCGCAACATGGAGTCGGTGAACCATCACGACTGGACTCGACCAAACAACGACAATCCAGATTTGCCAAGGAAGTGACGGAGTGTTTCCCTTCCAGCTTCGTCTTGCTCGAGAGTCGCTGACATGATCTAGTAAGTTGGGCTGGATTGAGCGTCACCTCGGGATGGGACGCAGGCAGTGGAGCCGCTCGGGAGGGCGGGACATCTGCCTACGAGTTCGATCATGCCAGGTGACTATCAAGTGATAGACGAACGAGAATAAATTGATAAATCGCGCAATACGACTATATACACAGCGTGAAAATTAGAGAGCGGTGGGTGGGTAAATGAAAGACTAAGTATTAATAACGGCGAGGATGCACGAAGGAAAGAAAAACGGATGCAGAATGCAGAAGCAAATAGCACGCACGCTCAGTTGGACGTATGGTGCCGAGAAATTCCAGCAAGCTGCCTTACTCGGCACCTGAACTTGTCTTCACTCTGTCGGCCAATACTTCCGGCGCAGGTAAATTTGATTTACCTTCGGAGTCATGGCTGGCTTAACAACTATCGCGGGCTCCTACCTCCTGTATCGAGCCCGTATTGTTTGTATCTAATCTTTAGTATGGTATACAATAATAATATATGCATGTGCAATGATACCCGTGACAGCGCCGTCATATGGCGTTTAAAAAATTTAATGTCACACAAAGTCTCTGTTGTGCTCCACAATACTGAAATAATACGGAAATTATATTTTGGCATGTCTTCAACTCGGCTTGTAATCAATTGTTCAAAGCCGTGAAACCGTTCAAGGTGATTTGTGATTTTACTTGCATGCAACTGCACGTGAACAATATTCATCCCTTTGTCAACTTTTGTGAGCTAATGAATCTATATATGAGGTATGTATAGAACGACAGTGCGGTAACAGCCATAGAGTCGGAGAGGGACTCCCGGAAGAAGAGTAGCTGTGCACTTCTCTGAATGACTCAAGGCTTTATCTGACCGTTTTGTATCATCTGTGCCAAAACTTTGAATCCACGTGCATACTCATCATCTGCACCAGGCCGAGACTTGCGTAGTTTGCACAGATATAGAAGAACGGGTGACAAACAATTGTGTCTCTTGTTATCCTGAGTGATTATTCAGTCAGTTGCAGTTGAACATGGGTGTATACCACCGTAAGGACATATTCACCCAGATGTTTTTCTGCAATGCGTCACGTAACGACGTTTCATCCTTCCTGGCGCGAGCGGAAAGTTCGAGGAGGACGCAGTGGGCCTGGTCGCCAAGCGAATACCACACATGAACATGGTAAAAGTAAAAAAGCATAATAACATACCAGTGGTGGCAGCGTGCCATTGTCCATCTCAGTTGCCTGTTTACACTCCTCTGCGATATCATCAAGCCAGAAATTAATGGACATCAATGATGATGCGCCTGGTTTGAGATCGTTTGATAGGCTTCCCGTGCGCAGTAGGGACGCGATGAAGTTAGCAACGGATAATAGCTCATCATGCTGTGCTTGTATATGTGCCGCGATGAAGTCACCTCTGTTTGTATCAAGCAGAAATGACCGCATCTATTGTGATGAATATTCAGATGAGACTACCCGAGCACGGTTCAATTACTTACACGAGGTTGAATGTTTTGAGTGCCTATCTGAGCCTCAGACACGAGGTCATCGATCGTGTAATTGCGTAATTGCGTAGATGCGATCACTGCCTTCCTCTTTCTCGGCATGGGTTGTTGTTTCGCAAAAACAACGGGTCTTCCATGCGCCGAAGGCGACTTCCTGCTGCCCCTTTTCTGAGGTTTTGTTGTAGAAATCAACTCTGGCTTACGGCCTCGCGGTGCTGATTTCGTGAGAGGCGCACAATGGTCATCATTTCTTGTACCAGTCTGTAGACCACCATCGCTAGCAAGAAGTCTGGATTTGTTAGCGGGCGGATCAACTGAATATTGTGCTGAGTCCTCTGCAACTACGCTGAAGCTATCGTACGTGGGCGGAGACCGTGGCTTAACGCTACCTGTGGGGATTTGGGATCCGCCACCAGAGCATTGATCATCAATGGTGGATGAGGCCCAGTCATTAAAATCAACCTAATAAGTTCAGTCATGTAAGCATTGGCGATAATGACAGGCTGAATATGGTATGACACACGGAATATTCGTAGTCGATGCACTGATCAGTGATTGGCGACACAGCAGTAGGTACTATATTACCAGAACGGGAATGATGCCCGCCGAGTTGTCCTGCGTGCTCCTTCGCTGTTTCAGTTTGGATAATTCGATCTTGCATATGAGACGTCGCGTGTACTTCTTTATGAGAATAGGAGTGGCCATCGTTGGCTTGGACCGCATGTTCCTTGTGATCAACTGCAGTCTGAATCACTTGGTCTACATGAGAATAGGAGCAACCATCGTTGGCTTGGACCGCATGTTCCTTGTGATCAACTGCAGTCTGAATCACTTGGTCTACATGAGAATAGGAGCAACCATCGTTGGCTTGGACCGCATTTTCCGTGTGATCAACTGCAGTCTGAATCACTTGGTCTTGTGAATGATGCACCGCTTGTACTTCGCGATGAGAATACGAGCAATCTCCTTTATGCTGCACGACGTGCTTCTTGGTTTCAGTCTCCAGCACGTTCTGGTCGAATGTCGCCCTACAGTTATCGCATACGTTTGTTGAAATCAGCACACGGGCATCGTCTATGACATCCACAGCAGTTATTGCTCCTGATGAAGTTCCAGGTAGCTGAGGAAGTAAGCGGTTTCAACAGAAGCACGAGGATGTATATCTCGCACTTGCCTGACTACATGGGTGCGCTACATCCCCAGAAACAACTGGTGTTCCAACCGTTTCGTTAGGTGTGTCAATCTCGTCCATCAAGGCATCGACAGCAAGGAACAAGGACTGGACATCTTCCTCTCCACCGCAGCCCTGAATCGCCCCACAGAAATCATGGTCGTTGCATTTTACCTGGTGGTATGCATGCCAATCAACTTCTTTGAAAATTAGAGCCATACACATGAGTTGGATTGAAGGACTCGTACGCAATTTCAAAATGTCCTCGCACTTTCCTTTCTTGAGGGCTTCGAAGGTCACATTCCACTGCATCTTCAGGCGCGCGCGAGCGGTATCATCAAAACCGTCGACTTTGTGATCCAACCACAGGTAGTAATCCAACGCTGGAGATCTAAAAGCTGATTCGAGTGGATTTGCGGATGCACCAGCATCCGCCAGAAACGCCATAAAAACATCTTTCATATACCCCATGATTGACAGAAACGTGTTTCGCACGTTAACTGCATTAGAATGGGAAGAGCCGCGCAGATGAATGATGATCTTCTTGTAGAGACCAAATTTTTTGTTCAGTGCACGTAGGGGTAATTGATAGTGTGCAGCAATGGGGCAACTTCTGGGTTTTCCAGATACCTTGAGGGAGCAATCTCCGTCCACAGTTTGAATTGTGACTTTAACTTTCTTCAGCGTCCCTTCCCACTGTGCGGTCCATTTTCGGAATTGATATGATGGGTATGGCGGTGTCACTGGCATGCATAGACGTTTTACTATGAAGGAGTGGGCGTGACTCTTATAGTGCCGGAATTTTTTATGACGCTTTTTGAATTTTGATCATGGTGAAATACCAAATAACAACAGGATTACGTTTGGACGGGCGGGTACCAACGGACAAAAGCTTTCAACACACTCCGTGCAACCATCTTGCGCTTTACATTCGCCAGCAGAAAAGTATTTGAACGTACAGACGTCTGATAGTGAGCTACCCTATGGACTTTCTCGAAGCTGCCATAGGCTAGCATAACGGCACTTGGATATTAGTACTATCACAGAATCTTCGATACAGACACGCTGGCACAAGGCACGCACACAGAAAATTTTCGACGGGCGTAAACCACCTTCAACCGAAGGTGTCCCCGATGTATAGCTCCACAGTGCCACTGGGATTCAAGCAGTTGGCGCATCATCAACGCTGCCGCAAAGAGAAGACGGCGTGCATGACCACAAGGACTACTAACAGCGGGATTATAGCTAACATGTGTTTCTGCTTGTTCGGTCAAGCTTGCTTTATGCTCCGTGCTAGTAAATGAGTAATTGCTGGTCGCATAGGTTAGTATATGTATGATACAGTGAAAGCTCAAACAGCGTCAGCGAAACATGAGTGGAAGGAAACATGGATACTGGTATGATAGCAGCTGAGTATGCGGCAAAAGTCTTTCGAATGACATAGGTACATATGATACAGTCGAACACAACAGGAGATGTGTCTCATGCCTCATTATCCCTGGTAGTTAGTGTGACAGATGACAATCCAACACAGTATATCATAATGAGCATGCCAGCATATATAGCAGGATGCTACTATAGCTCCTTTGAGGTTGCGTCAGTTAAACGGTAAAGCTCGGATCAACATTCGGTGGCGTAGCTATATTACCCACCCTTGAGTGATTGAACCTTGTACCACCTCCTGATACACCACCCAACATGGCCACATCTAATTCGCTGGATCTGACCGAAGGGCTGCTGGGGAGGGAAGTGCCAAAGACAAGTAGTAAAGTCCGTTGGAAGGACGGCCACACCAGTATCCTTCCAGCTGTATACAACGAGTATCAGATAAATGTCTGCAATTCGGTTGATATACCTATAATCAATTATCTCGCCGAGTTTCCATCATCCACACCTGCCTCAAAATACGTTTTACATCTCACCAACAATGACTTGGGCTCAGACGACATCTTGGATCGAGTTGAGGGCGCCCTCGGTAACAATAGGCCAGCCGTGATACGAGGTGTAGAGCATCGACCATTCGCTGGTGAATTCACACCAGACTATCTGGACAAGCACTTCGGCATCTCTCCTAATCGAGCAGTGTGTATCCATGGTATCAGTGCATTTGAACTCGAGTATATTTATTTTTCTGATCGACGCAACAGATATACAGGCTCGTGCCGCAGATCATGTGAATGTCACGAAGCCTGGTACTATTGCGTCTTTTTTTGCATCCATCATGGATCCAAAGAAGATCCAATGTGTTTTGGACCTGCCACTTGCGCATACGACGCTGCCGCAGTCTCTCAAGTGCGTCTCCGTTTTTTCCACACGACCTCATATCATTCATAACACTGTTAGGCACCTTGATCACGGTCTTGTTTATGGATGGAATGAAACTTTATATGATGTTCCAGCAACATCTAACGTACATCCGGAAAACTTCACTGTGAAGGGATGGGGATTGCTGCACCAGGCGGGATATCTCACATATCCCCACCATGACGCCGAAGGAACACTGACATGGGTAAGGATAGAATTCGGTCTGAAATTCTGGACTGTTTTCAGGCTCAAGTCTCAATATGATAATCGAATCCATATTCAAGAGGTTGCATGCAGATTGGGCAATTTTACCGAACACGAAGCGTGGGCGCGGGAGCACTGTGATGCTGAGGTTATAACACTCACGCGTGGTGATATATTGTGCGAAATTATAATGTTTCATTTCAAAACGTCTTTCCTCATGATTTGAAGGATAATGCCTCCGGGGATGCCACACGCAGTTTACACGCCCGTTAAAACCTTTGCGACAGGCGGGCACGCCTATAACTTCCGTTGTTTGCACCTCTCCGAACTCGCTCGTTACATCGATGCTACAACTGGTGATTGTACAACAAACCAGAAGCTTGAACACGCGCTAGAGACACTTCGTCGGATGCTGATAGCCGTTCCGCGTCTTTCTCCAAGAATCAGTAAGTAATGGATTATTCTGAAGGAGACTTATCAATTTTGATCGTTTGGACAGGACTGTTCAAGCGCCCCTTACTAAGCTTGTGTATCATGGCCACACGAGGACAACAGTATCGCGCGAAAGGCGGTAGCAAGCACGGAGTGGCGGACCGGGAGACTGCAAAGCCAAGTGCCGATATAGCAGATGCTATCTTCAAGCATCTAGGTGTCTCGAAACGAATGCCGGCTTCTACAATACTATACGAAGGCAACCAGTTCGTCACCGGTGATGAAATTTCGAGGGACCATCTTGCTAGAGTGCTGAAGAGGTTTACAGCGTTATAGTATGTCACAATTGGTACAACACAATGTTCTGTACTGTGTAGTAGCGGTATGACACACAGTAGATATGAAGATTTACCAAATTCTCAGAGCTCAAACCTACTACAGAGTCGTCCTTGATATAGAAGTTGCGTGTGACTTCGGTGCAGTATATATTACACTTTGTAGCCTTTCTACATGATGAAAGCACAGCGCAACGTCTGGCTAGGTTTGTTCTGCCCAGTTTTACCTGCGGAGACCTTGTTTCCCCCCACCCACCCACATATCTGCCGACTCCGTACATTTACCAACATCTCGAAATCGATGGATATGGACAACAAATAACAAGGATCGTGATATCCATGTGTAATGCCATCCATCGCATTATACTTGTTATTTCCGCAAGGGTGTTTGACTTGTACCATGTACCTCCGAAGTGGGTAGACCGAGTCGCAGTTTCATGGGGTATATGGGGCCCGATGCATTGTCGTTGCTTGAGGCTTGGAAGTCCCTACGTGTTCGGTGTGACAGGAACTCGGGTTGTACCTGCAGTTGCAGTCGAAGGTGACGCACATTCCACTTATCGATTGCACACGACCGACTTCAGTCCTTCCGCCGTCGTTGGTAGGACTGGACGTGTGGTCCGTGGTCCGTCACAATCAAACGGATATCTGAATGGTGTAGTCACCTATCTGCCTTTTTAGACTCGTTTGTTAATCGGCTAGCTGGACCATGGAGCAAAATTTGTTGCAGTAATAGGGAAAAGCAGGAGGTTGTGCTGTTCTGCACTATGGCTTAGATCATCTGCTGCGCATAAGGAAAGAATCTTAGCCACTGAATCGAGGAGAGGTATTGGTCTGTATGCCATGGGGAGAGAGTAGTCTGGGCGGCCGGGTTTGCTTAGCACGAAGGTAGAGGATTGTTTACATCCTTCAGAATAGATGCCTAGTTGAAAAGTTGCGCGGAAGTTGCGCGGAATATGGGTCCAAGGTATGGAACGCGAGTAGAGCTGTGCATTTGACAAATACGATGCTGCAAGTTCCGTTCATTGCGCGAGTATCAAAGTGACCTCATCTCCTGAGGCTTTCGCGACTCGCTTTGAAGCGAAGCCAATACCAGGGCTTCCAGTTGAGTGTGACAAGGTGGGCCTCATTCTTGGTACCTGCCTCATGTACCCTTCTCCAAGGACAAGGATCTGCTCACTAGGACTAGAGGGACGCTAGAGTGCAAACGTTCACGTGAGAGGTTACCCCTTCCACCACTTCCGCACAGTTCTCCTCATTCATGACCCACCGGCAGAGTGATTTACAGGTTGGCGCTAGTGGGGGGACAGGAGGTTTCATCTCCTATATGTCAGCCTTTAGCATGAGCCGAACCCCAAACCCACATAGTGATGGGATCCGTGCATGATCGTGTTAGAACCACACAAGAAATCTTGCCGTGCATGCTTGAATTATACATTTGGATTGTTTAATCTTCCACATTAGTAGTTTTCTGTGAGTACAGTACGCGAATTGTCTTCATTTTTGCAACAGTTGGTTGAACGCGAAGCATCACGCAACCTTTCGACGCTTTACCAATCTCTTTTCCTTAGCGGTTGACTTCTGACCCGCCGCACTGCCCAACTCCCCAGGAAAACGACTGTGGGCCCTTGCCGCATCCTGACTATTGATACGGTTCGAGTTCTGTGCCTTCTGCCTCTTCGTAGCAGTGGACTTGGCTCCTAGGGGTAAGCGCTCGGCTTTGTCATCCGTGGGCCATGTAAGGTCTGGGTTTTGCAGGTAAGCGCGAATCATCAAAGGGAACCAAGAACGCCTTTTTAGATTCTCAAGCTTCTGTTGATACTGTCCGTAGGTCAAGTTGGCAAGGATATTGACCCAAAACGGAGTGGTCGAGTCCTCAATGGAAGTCCTTGTCGTTTCATAGGCATGAAAGTCTTCTTTGGATGGAGGGACCTGGTAACGCACGGCAAAAGGGGGGTTGATCTCTCTCAGGAGGTCGAGGAGAGGCGAACCGGCTGAGAATGCAACCAACTCGGACGGGAGATATGTGTTTCTTACTAGACCACCACATTTCCAACCACCGCCGGTATATACACCATTCTTCTCGTGTACTTCGTCGAAGATTAATGAAAGATGGGAAGAGCGCTCCTGAGCAGTCAAATTACTCGGACAGTAGCGTATTGATGTCCATGTCAGCACGTGAAGAAAGGATTCGAGGTCATCTTCGAAGTCCTGATGCTTTGTTGGATCACTCAATAGTGCTCCTGACATGAACTGCCAAGTGCCCTATGGCAATCGTAAATTTTATGACAAGAAAGATGGCACAAATGCCACTTACAGTCCGGTCATGACGTCTCTTTTGGATTGTACCGCGCTTCCGACACAAATCCCAGTCGATGAGAAGACCCTCCCCATCGTCAGTGACAATGAGATTTCCAACGCTCACGTCCCGGTGCAAAATACCAGCCTTATGATAGGCATCCTCGTGGGCTGCAGGGGAAATGAATATCTGTGGAGGGAGGCGCGAAATTGGAAAACCAACCTTCCAAGGCGTCGGCCACCGCGCTCACGAGCTCATGTGTGGATCGGAATGTCGACAGCTCGCGTCCAACCACACCGAGCACCATACGATAGTGTATGTGACCAGTGGCAAAAGGCATACCGCACACCCACGACTCCTCTACATAGTCATGCGTCACTGTACGTGACCCATGACCTTCTAAGTCGTTGCCACGTTCGAATGGCGCGATGTGAGGGACTTGATAACCGTGCAGTTGGCGGTAGGTATCGCCTTCCTTCTGCATGTCATTGCATTCGATCCTCCACGTGTCTTTCAGGTATACAACACGGTCCTTTAGTGGATCGTATACAGGGAGAGAACGCGTGGCACGACCTATTAGGGATCGTGACGGAAAGTGAGGACGCGGCCCAATGTAACGATACAGCGCGGTCAGATCAGGATCGTCTCGTTGAGCGCGGCTTATGTCATCATCTGGCACCCCATAATAAAACAACTTGGTTGACGGTGGCAATTTGAGCTTGGTGCAAATCTCTCGGCCATCAAAATCAGCTTCGACCTCGGTTACTGACTGGTCCAACCCCATCCTCTCTGAACTGGCCAGGCTGAACCGCCAAAAAAAATCTGCAAGCAGCCCAGGTTGTTCCGTATAGTCGAACCTCTCCGTCACCACAGCCCCTCCACGGTCCCAGCGTATAATGCGAGCGTGCTTGCCGATGATTGCGACCGAGAATGCAAATTGGCGGAATTGACACCCAATCTGCGTGAGCGCATATGCGATCATCTGACCCCTCGTGAGCATTCCCTGCATCGTGTCGCACTCGAATCTCCAATTGTTCAGAAATATGTCGCGTTCTTCGCCAAATAGTTTGGAGAGCTTATCCTGCGGAGGATCCGCGAACGCATCATGCTTATCCAGACTTTTGACCTCCAAAAACATGGCCATGAGTTCAAAGTCGGTGATCTTGGTGCGACCACAGTCTTCAGGATAGAGTGCTACGTCAGGTCTTAATTTGAAACCGCCGTGTTCAACGCCGCTGCTAGGGTGCTGACTAGTGTCAATAACCTCGAAGCCGGGTGTGAATGGCTTCATAGCATCTACCTGACGAACACCAAAACTATCAGATTACTATTTTCAAGTAATTTTGCTACTCCTTACCAGGAGAGTGTAGAATGACTTTTCGGATGCACCTTCTGGTATTTTGCGGAAATGCTGCTCATCAATGTGAGGATAGGCTTCTTGGCCAGGTAGTCGCGGCAGATAGTCATCCATAAATTTTTGCACGGGCATTGGCCCTACGAATCTGTCTTTCATTTCTTCGGCAAGCAGAATTTTGATGTCATCCTGCGGGGGGAGTTGAGAGACTGCAAACGGCGTTGAGCCAGACATTCTCTTTGAGATTGGCGTTTCTTGCGCGAGCACAGATCCCAATGGTTTGGTGGCACAAGATCCACTGGCTTGCGGAGTATCGGGTGGCGGAGAATCGGGTGACGGGGTTCTGGGAGGATGTGAGCTGCATGAAACCTTTGACATTATGTGGCACAGAAGATGGATACGCACCAGCACAGTCGAGAGAGGCTGCTTTTAAGGGTAAGGGTTCCTTGCTCCACGTGGATCGCGCTTCCTATGGTGCACGTCTACTTAGTCGCAGCTACTGTGTGCAGGCGCATGCTAATCATCGTCAGCCGGAACGTGGGATATATCACCCTCAATTACATCATCATGGGTATTTGAACCCCCTGACAATAGGGGCATGGTGGGTGACGCTTACTAAGCGCGTGCCCAACGTCACGATCGTTGCGACAGGTGGCGAGATTTGATGTAGATCAATGTTTCGGTGAGTCTTGTGTCACGCACAGTGGGTCTAGTCGTCGCGAACCTTGCGCTGTCGAACCCGATCGTGATTTCGCCGTGTCGTTCGTACAAACTGCAAATAAAACCTCGTTCCCACGTCCATCATGACGTGTTTTGGCTGCTCCTGACAGTTTTTTGCAAGCATCTGCAAGCTGCCTGATGATTTGACAGCAGCTTCGCTGAAGGTAGCCAGAGGCTGGGTGATCGCGTTCTGGATTGCGCAGGCCAAGTTGTGACGAAGAACGGCCGGGTTGATAATCAACGCCAGAGGCTCGCGAAGTATCATGGTCTTGACCTCATGAATGGTGCTGGGACCAGCCCCATTTCTGTCGCCCCGAGGACACGAGAAGAGGACTTTGCTTTTCTCCGAGTTGACGGCAGCACTCTCAACCTTTCTACTACGGAACTCTGCAGTGCGGACCTTCTGCAGGAGGCAATCAGCCTGGTCGCCAAGCTCGCCATGCATGTTACGCATCGGGGCTACCCGTTCTGGGCACTCTGTCGCGATCTCACGTCTTGCTAGCCTGGGTGCAACTGCTATGTTTGCAGGACCGGTAAGTCTTCTCCGAGTCCTCTCCTACCCCATGTCACCAGCGACGTAAGCGTTCTCAACAACTGCCAGGTCGACATCGAGAACATGTAGCGTGCCCAGGATCTCCGTGATGCCGTCGAGTTCGAGAATGGAGCGTCAGCCGTATCAGTGAACGAAATTAATTGAATTTGTTTCGTTCTCCGTGACCTTGCTGTTTTCGTTTCGCGTTGGCTTCACTTGAGGACATTTATGAAATGGTCGGAAGATTCCGGGCTGGCTGTTGTTCTCCGCCTTCTACGTCAGCCACCGTCACGTATCCCGCCTTCTACGTCAGCCGCTGTCACGCATCTCATCGTCACCCCGCTATCATCGTCACCCAGCCGTCATCATCAGCGTGCTAGCTGCTATTGCCAGTGGAGGAGGATGAACTCACACGTCCTATCATGATCACCCCACCGTCATCATCAGCGTGCTAGCTGCTATTGGAGGAGATGAACTCTATTGATATCATCACCCTCCATGACAGTTTGGACGGCGGGAGAGGTTGATAGCGGGACAGATGGTGGGATAGGGGACAGCGGGAAACGTGGATCTAGGGCTTTGTAAGCCGCATGTGATTTCCGTTTTATATTTCCCGCACTTCATAGCATTAGGTCCGTGCACGAGCACATCGAGCAGTACGGGTTGTCCCTTCTGCATCTGGTTCTTTCAAAAACCTTTCTTTTTCAACTCCCAACAAACCGGACTCAGGGTGCTATTCCCAGACCACGCGCACCAGCCCCGCTTGGCAGAGCCAGACCCTTCCCACAACCACGAAAGTGGTTAACTAACGATCTCGCACTTCGCTCAATAAAACTCTTATGCACAAACACCTTCCGTCAGTCAACTCAATAACCCCAACTCTCTCCTCTCATCTCTCCATCCTCTCCAACGCACTCAGCTTAGGAGATCACAGAGCATGAAGGCATGCATGTACAAACGGTATCAAGCATAGTGAAGGTGAGGAAGAGCGCATAGGCATAGTTATCAGTACAAAATCGTCAATCAAATGCTCACCACCCATACGCAAGATCCCTCCCGAACCGAGCATATTGACCCAGCGCGCCAGAAAAATACAAGAACAAAAGCGCTGCAAATATATGTTGCCACTCAGGCTGCTGTTGATATGGAGCTGCGCTAGTTTTGATATCTTCAAACTCGCCAACGTTCTCATTGACTGATGCTTCCTCACGATGTGCCTCCTGCGGCACGTTGGAAATTCGGCCTGGGTTGGCACCGGAGTATTCAGGGTAGTAATAAGACACGCTTTCTCCCACTACATCGTTATCGAGCAGTTTTGAGATGCAACCTAGCGTCGCTTCTAAGATGCGTTCAACTGCAGCATCGTACTGCCGCACAATACGTAGGCGGTCTAAGCGCATGGATACAGTGTTCACTACAAAGCATATGTTCAAGTAATCGATATTAATTCAATATGGATTTACAAACCCAGTTCTCCCACATCCCGAAATGCATCATTGAATGCAAGAACTCGTCGTGTACGCCTCATGGTACAAAGCTACATTAATATTAATGCCCATTGCCCACTGAATCTAGATAGGGCTTCGGCTTGGGCATTGCCGGCTTTACACCCTACAGTGTTTATTTATAAGGCCACTCCAAGCCTTCTCCGTCACTGTTACCTTTTCGTCGCTTTCGGATCCTCACTAGAGGAAGAGCGAATGCAGGAAAAACTACTATCCTGTAGAGAGTTTGCAGTTTGCAATACATGGGATGACCCCGAAATATTGAACAGTGACGGGGAAAAGGTGGGCATCACACTGCTAGTAAGGTTAGTAGTGATGACTGACCCATTAAATATCAGATCGGCATACATAGTGGTAAGGTGTGCTCTTAGTTGATGACTCTAACCGACTTGCTCTCAGCGTGGATTGCACGATATCGAGAATGAAACGGTGTTTCCAAGCAACCCAAGATTCGTCTCTCACGATTCACGCGGCTTGGAAGCAGGCGGCGAATCCACAATTGACAAAGTGAAGGCATTTATCACGGGCCATTCTAAGGAAGCCAAATCTAAAAATCAACTTCATGCTATCTAGTAATCGCAACTGATCGATCGCAGCTCACGCTACCTCATGTTTTTAACGTAGGTACTGCATCCCGACCGACGAGGCAAGTAGGCCATTTATCGAAGGCAAAAACGATTTTTTCTGTCAGTTTCGCATCCACCCGTCGTTGACGTTTGACCGATGCGTAGGATTACAGAACTAACACATGCATATCAGCCCAAAGTAAAGAAAGCGTGTCCTTGCAAGCGCTGCGAGGCTAATTGAATTGAGTACCATGATCGTCGAGTAAATCGAGGACGAGCCATTCGCCCTCTCCGCGGCAGATG
>MU179411.1:47300-62415 GCA_016767475.1 Suillus weaverae | reverse complement strand
TTTGCCAGAAAAAATCGCGTTCTTGAGATATACAGGGTCCCCCTCCTCCCCCCTACCTGACATATGTGGCTATGCCTCAATTTGACTCAAACCCGATACTGTAGGGACCTGTCCTAGGGTTTTTCAAGCGTAGGAATCGATTTGGAACGGTCTCAGAGCATCTGGAGGTCATCCATTGTGACATCTGATGGGTGGGCCAAAATATCAGTATTTCGACCATATCTCCATAACCGAACCGCCGATTTTCTTAATTCTTGGCTCATATCATTCCTAGAAGTACCCCCCACGATATGTACCAGCCCACAAGAAGTTATTTTTTACAAGTTTGAAACCTATTTCTGAAATGACCCTATAAGTCATCATTATCACTCGGTTACATGTAGTGTACCAGCAATCCAGGAAGATACTGGTCTTTCTCGTTGTAATCTTCCCAGTTGTCACAGGCACCTGCGGAGTGATCGCCGCAATAGGAAGCAGATATACTATAGGCTGTAAGTTTGAATTATGGTCGAAAGACTTGAGTGTGCGAAGCTCATCAGACGAATACCAGAGGAGCTCATTCTTTCCGGAAGCCATCAGTGCTCTTTTAACTACAAGGGAGCCTCTGGACTTCTGGATGCATTGGCCTGGGTATGCTACATTGTATGGGAGGTCCTCACACTGTGTCTTGCAATCTGGATCGCTATACAACACTTCCATACACTGCGTCATTCACCGACTGGATGGACCATAAGAGACTCTTTGACGGTGATGGTAAAAACTCACGTGGTTTACTTTGCAAGGTGAGCTCATGGTTTCAATTCGGTTGTCTTGTGGCGCTAAAGTCCCGAACGCACCAGCTTTGTTGCCGTTTCTTGTTTCCAACTTGGTTATCTCTCTCCAACGATCATGGTACGTCGATCTTTTATTCAGCGACAGCTGCATGTTTATCGTGTCTATAGTATTCAAATTCGATGGGATCTGATGTCTATGCTGGAATACTGGAATTTGTCTCAATCGCACAAACGTTTATATTTGGACCACGCCTCATCCTTAGCATTCGAGACTTTAACACTAAGCTTGTCACCGACTCCAATGCAGGAATTGACTTGCCCTCAATCGTTTTCCAGGAGGGTAGCTGCGTGTAGCACCGGAGATGAGTCAGGCAATTGAGACTTGTCGGTAATTACCAGGTGCAGCCCCCCCGAGGAAAAAATAACTCGAAGTTTTGTCACGGTACTGGTACTGATTTGGCGTTCCAAAGTATATTTAACACGATAAATAGGTTTAGGCAAACTAATAACATCTTGTGTCACTACTGGAACTGGCTGCCCAATCAAGTCACTTGGTGCTCCCTATCGACATTAATATCGAATCAGAGACTCGATCGGCGGCATAGCAAGTCCTGTCAAAGTCCACTGCAAACAAATTTTGTTCGGTTAACTTATAAATTGGAATTGTAAGCAGCACCTAAGTACTAAGATCTAATTGTCCAAGGGAGGCGTCCGATTTCCTCTCGCATCTGACTCCATTTGCAATCATCTCTAATGTTTATATGACATAGCGAGGCTGCAGTGAGGAGATGAAGATGTCAATGGCATGGAGAAGTGTTTTATTTATTTATTGGACGCCCCGGGATATGGTATGCGGAGATCGCGGAGATCACATTAGTCAACCCTGAAATCTTCTGGATAACTTGTGGATAACGCCATGGATTCTTACTTTGGTGCGTAGTACGTGAACCCCAATTAGGGAGTTCTAAACTGAATGTCCGTAGACCTGTTGGCAACAATAGTTTACAGGTTGGGCTTAAATGTTTACTTCATCAGCAATGGGGCAATGTGCCAACAGACAGCACAAGATGTTGTGCAGGGAGCTGGAATGGAGTGGGAATGTTACCAGGGAAGATGCCATATGGGGTGCTTGCAAGGAGTTGATTAATTGTGCTGACAGGTTACAGTAAAGACAAATGATGGACATATGGTGCTATGAAGAAGGTATAAGGTACAAAGTGGGAATGGATTTCAGGAGGAAAGGCTGATTCTACCCAGCTAATGAATGAGGCGCTCTGAGGCAGATACCTGGCTGGGATATTGTTGTACTTGATCATGGACATGACTTGGACCTCTGCGGGAGTCAGTGGGGAATTGAAACTTGCGAGTGAGACAGTGTGCCCAATCGAGAGGGCATTGAAGTTGGATGCGCCAGAGACATAGCAGTGCACGCGAGGACAAATGGCATGCCGGACATAAACATGGACATTGACTTGGGGGAGGGAATAGTGAGCAGTTCCCACGAAGCTTCGGTGCAAATGTGAACAAAATCTGCAATAGTAGTGATTCTAGCAAATGTGCAGACGTGATGCAAGGGCACTGATTTCTTGGTGCGGTCCGAGATTGTGGTGGAGATTCTGAAGGTGTTAATTGCGCTTGGTAAAAGTGAGCCCATCGATCATTCTGAATTTGAAGGGATGTCGGAGGACCGAGGTAATGAGTTCAGGCGAACATTATATATGGAGATCTGTATACGTATCTGATTTGGAGAGATTGCATCCACATAAACACACAAATATCCTGCAAGTGCAGAATCAAGTACTGGACAACTTGAATACGCCAACTCACCTTGGCTGTCAGTAATTCTGCCAGCCAATACCCAAGCCTCTGTGGAAAAAAAGCTGAATATTGCTCAAGAATTATAAACGGCCTGAGGGGCATTACAATCCATCACATGCATCACTTGCAGAAGTTTGGATTTGTACCCTGGCCAAAGTTTCGGTAGTGATCAGACAAATCTGAAATGTCAGTCCGGGTGGAGAATGAGCGCACCTCTGATAATCAATGACATGATGACGGTGTAATGAGTTGAATGCGCTTGAAAATATTGCCAGCCTACTGTATGTCCCCATTAGGCAGGAGGTTGCGCACTGCCTGGCTGTGACAATCTCACAACTAACACAAGTATCTCATGGTAGCAAGACCATCAGGTAGCATCATGTCGGTGATTGCCATGTACACCATATCATAAAGTCTACTGAACCCATCTCAGTCCTGCACTACATCATGTCCGACCTCCAACAGGTGATCTCTCTGTTGAGTGACCTCCAAACACAGATGGAAGTTGCTCAATCAGTACGTTTCAACTAAGGCATTGCAAACTATGCTTAGCTAACCTCCTTGTGGCAGGACTTACAACGAGATATCAACTCCTTGCACCAAGACATTGCCATCCTGGGGCAAGATGTGGCACGAGATGTAACATCCTTGCGAGGAGATGTAAAGTCCTTGCAGCGGGATGTAACATCCTTGCAGCGGGATGTAACATCCTTGCCACAGGATCTGACCCTGAAGCAGGCGATGGTCTATAACCTCGACCAATTGTCCGGTCAATTTGTTGGCCTTGTAGGGGACTTCAAAAACCTAGCAGAGACAATCTATTCCAACTTTGACTCATGGGCCAAGGTGGCTCATTCCCGCGTCATTGACAAGGTTTTGGAGATACAGCGTCCTCGTCTCAAGGCCATTGAAAATAAACTCCACAAGAATGTGTGCACGTGGTAAGTACCGCCTGCTACAATACAACTTTTTAGGTCAAGCTCATTTTGTCACCAGTTCCCTAAGCCTCCACAACAACTCTCCCACTTCAGCTCCAGTAGCAACAGCGCAGCCTTCCTTCAGACCCTGTCTCTGGTAAGTTCTTCTCTCTGCATCTGCTTATACCTGTGGCTTACCCAGGGCCAAGTGTCCGTGTATCAGATGAGGCAGAGTCTGAAGATGGCAGTTCAAGTGAAGGCACAAATTCCTCTTTATCCATTGAAACTGCCAGCAGCGGCGGTAATGGGACATTTGGGTCACATCAGTAAATGATGCAATAATCTAGAAAGACTCTGAGTCCGATGTGTAAAGTTGAGCATTGACCATGCGTGCAGCCTAGTAGTTGGGTACTTGATGTATCTCTTATCTTCATCCCTTCACTTGCCCTGAGTTGCCCTCAGATATAGAAGATACGCTGGATTATTATGAGATTTTTGTATTTGTGTTGAAATTTACAGGCCCCCATCTACAAACTCAGCCAAAGCCATTCTTTGGACCCCCTAGATCCGCACCGCCTAACAATTCGTGGGGAGGATGGAACACTGACTATGATCTTGCAATGCCAAGCATGGACCCCATTGTAGTCTGCTGTTGCAAACACGCGAGTTTGCTCTAATTCTGTCGAGTCCGTTGACTGATCCTAGTTGAAGGACCTCCTTTGCGTCCTATTCAATACCGTTCCCAATTGTGGTCACGAACCTTCAAGCTCCGGGTCAGAACTCATCGGAGACCGTTGCTGGAAACTTCACCCCTTAACCAATCCTATATTTGAGTTCAATGTTTGTGAGTTAAGAGATGAGGTCTTTTGTTTCTGAGTCCTGAACGCATTTGAACAGTTGAAATGGGTTCCTTCGACCCGCAGCTGTCTGCATTCGCGCCAACCAAAATTTATAGGCATTCCTCACTACGGGAGTGACCAAACCCTTCGGAGTCGCGACAGCAACGCTGAGGTCGACGTAATCATGGTAGACAATCTCATCACCTTCAATGGACGCGTTTGCAGCAGGAATCTCCTTCAGTGCCAGCGCGCATGCACGAGCGAACGCGCTCATGAAGCCCAGTTTGACGTCATGTTCCTTGAGCACCTCATCCTTGTACTTCTTCCGCATCTCCATGAGAGACGACATGTCGATCTCATTGAAGGTCGTGAGCGAAGCGGCAGCGTTTTGAGACTCTTTCAGACGCTCGGCAATGCGCAGGCGCATACGGTTCATCTTGACCTAAGGGACACAGGCACCTTAATATGCTTGAAGGAGTCAACTTTCCAGGCTGACGCTACACGATGTCACGACCAGTTTTGGGGACGTCAACAAATTCTCACCAAGGTTTTTTGATGGTATGGCAATTAGTTTTTGTTATGATCTCTGTGCTCTCAGGCAAAGGATGCCCACCCTCAGTCTTCTGCCAGTGCACTCCTCGCTCGCCTTGCCTTGCTCCTCCACCGCTTTCGACCCGACAATGATGACGCGGCTGAACTTCAGCAAGCCCCCACGGGGTTACACCCACGTGTGCTCCTCGCTCGCCTGTCCTCACTTTTGTCCAGCTCTCGACTCAAAACCAACGAAGAAACCGAAACTCCCCCACAACGCCTTCTGGTTTACGTCCAGATGCGCTCTTCAGTCGACTGTCCTCAATCTTCCGCTCTCAACCCCACACCAACGAAGAAATAGAACTCCCGCAACGTCCAAGGCGTCTTCAAGTTGTCGAAGTGGCTGCAGTGCGGGACAGGCAGGTGAGTTTCATGATCTAGTGTGTCAATTTCTGGTGTCTGATGACCTCTATTCAGGTATTATATATTGCTCCACGGCCTCGACCAGATCATCCACACACTCAGCCTGCTGGTGCTGCCGTACCGGGTACAACGCCTGCGCTGTCACGACTCCTTTGATTTTTGGCTCATGTCGTGCTGTTTCTCTGTTGTGCATCACCTCAATACACCAATGGCAATAGACAACCGACGCACCAAGATCGAGTCAAGGCTCAGCCATCTTCGTCACAGACTCATCCTGCCGCCGCCTCGACGTCCGCCACACCTACTACTCCTGATCCTTGTACTATCGTTCCTGGTGCAGCAAACATGCAACCACGGCCTCTTCCATTGCAAACTCATTTCGTTCTTTTTCTTTGCTGTGCATCTCCCTCATATGCCGATGGTCGTTAATACTGTGCCATGTTGACTACTAAATCATCTTTGCATTTAGCCCTTTTGTCACTGGCTTTTGCTAATCCATCATGTCCATTTAGAGAGTGCATATATTTGATTTCCACGACCTTCTCAATCTCAGGCTGTGCTAGAATGTAGCCATGCCACCATTCGGCAGCCATTTTATTTCTCCGTGCAAATTTGCTGAAGAAGCATTGACTGCGGACGACGCAGTGGCGGAGGGAATGTCTGCGGAACTTGTGGCAACATGTGTGTGCTGTTAGACGAAAGTATCTCACCGCTGCGTGCTGCGTCTGCTAAGCAATCCCCAGCGATTCGCACACTTGACTTTGTCGTCGTCAACTTGACTGTTACACTATAATACTAACAAGCACTCCATATGTTCGCCTGCGGATGATGCTTTCAATAGTCGCAGATCGGCAAACTGCATTCCAACTTTTTCATTGGTGCTGTGGTAAACCAGTTTGAATGACACCCCGACACTGAAATTTCGAAAGCACGGTATACAGGTGCTTTTTGCGTTTGCATCACAACAGAGATTACATAAAGAAATGATGATCAAATGACTGTGTTGTCTAGAGAGTGAGGACAATTAAGCAAAAGGAATGAGGAATATAATAAAGAGAGAAGGAGAGCACTCGTTAAGCTCGCATATAGAGACTCCTCAGCCGTGCAGTGTTCATTTCTGCTTCCATAGCTATCAATCGCTGCTTGGCTCGCTCACGGAGAAGGCCCCACTTGACCCACCAGTCGTCGACTTCATTGTCGGCATCATATCCCCAAAGGTCTTTGAGCTGCTCCCATTGTTCAGAAGCTTCAGTGATACCAAAGACGCTTTCCCCTTGAGCAGTCCTGGCACGCATCTCCTGATTGCATTGCTCCTGCTGAGGACCAGCCGGCATCATTTGGAAATAGAGATTGCATTGTTCAGTATGCATGACACTGGCACAGCGATCTTCCCTAAGATCTTGAAAAGCATGTAAAAATGTTGATATTTGGTCCCGATTTCGCAGATGGGAGAAAAGCTTTGCAAACACAGCGGCATCTTCTACAGCCATTGCGCCACCCTGCAAGGATCCTGCCTGAACAAAGCGTCAGCTTAATGTGTCATCCCACGGTCAGAGTGATAGCATACTGGAAGTGGATGTGCAGCCTCGCCTATAATTACCATACGGCCGTGTTCATCAACCCAATCCTCTATTGGTGGAACCATCTTGACCTGTACACAGGCAGGTGTGGCAGCCAATTTGGTTATCTTTAAGAGTCTGAGAGTTTCAATCAGCCAGAATAAACAAACTTGACTAGATGGTCATACTTCGGTTCGCATTCTCCAAGTTGCCGCTGCATGTCCTTTAATTCAAGGCCTCCTCCCCAGCAATCATCATCAGATAGCCCCTTTTGCATGGGACGCACCCATAGATGTAGCGCAAACTCGTCCTTACCACCCTACTCAGTAGCTATTAGATTGAGCACACTACCTCACGAATGTTAGCATACCATACGGAAAGCCACGGTTGAGCGATTATTGCCTAACCAAACAAACATAGTCTCCTGAACATCAGATTAAACCCAATCATAATTGTGCAAGTGCGTGACTTACAACAGGTTGTTTGAAGAAGGGTGCTAATTGAGGATCAGCTCTCATAAGTGCTCCCGGGACAGTAGTACTAAGGCAGTTAGGTAACGAGTTGTATTAGCAAAGTCCCGGGCAATGCTTACTTGTAGAACAACGATTGATATGGCGCTGCATCAATAACATCCTTACCAACAATTGCTTGTTGCACTATACTCGAGTGGCCATCGGCTCCAACAATCACATCGGCCAACAGTGTTTCTCCCGTGGTTAACGTCACGCGAGGGCCATCACCACTTACAGAGACAGCGGTTGTGCCTGCCCGCACTTCAGCACCTGCCGCTATAGCAGTGTCATACAAAACTTGCCGGAGACTGGCATGCTAGATGAAAGATGAAATTAATGTGATGCGAGGGGAGGAGATTATACATACATGCAGGAAGAGGAAGTCTCCTCCAGTTTCTCGCAGAACCTCTTCTTTCCAATAATGTTTACCAATAAACTCGCCGGTTTCGTCTGTAGATGTAGTCAGTTATAGAGTAGAGGTGAAGTGCCGATGTGTACGAACAAATCTTAACCTCTATAGCACTTGATGTTATGGATACTTGCCGAAGAGCATGCTCGAGGCCCCAATGATAGAGAACTTTCGAGACATTTGGAGGCAACTGAATGCCTCCGTGCGACATCTGTCCAGTGGCGCATTGAGAATGCAACGATGTAGATGATTGTGATATACCAACCTTTGAATTGTCTATATCAGCCTGAGAGTACTGCTCGAGTACAACCACGCGATGGCCGACTCGCCTCAGCGCTATCGCACATGCAAGGCCTGCAATTCCGCCGCCGATGACGAGAAATTTTATGGTCAGTTCTGCCTGGAGAGGTTGAGTCAATAGATTTGTCTAGCATGAGATGTGATATAATATACTTTTCTAGACATCTAGTAAGCCAGCACCGTGACAGGCATAGGTACGAAAGTCCACAAAAAAGTATGGGCTACTCAGGGCAATGCATACTATATATTGAAACTCTTCGCCAGTGCCAAAACAGAAAACCAGGAGAAGAACTACCGAAGTACCTATTTTGCAACTGTCCTCGGCACGGCGACTTGCATGGAGCTTTCATAGGGTGGAAAATTCAATTTGGTTCAAACCCTTGGCATGTGTCCTTTTGGCGATTTTGATCCTACTTGAAAGCTCGTCGTGAGATGCCGGCATTGGAAGTTGATTCTCAGTGACAGGGTTCTCAGGAGGGAGAGTTCTATATTTCTATATTGCAACAAACACTGGAAACTGTTAAGACGCGGTGCTCTCTACGAGCTGTTCTGGGGGATAGTGTATGAGGAAAGGCTCATGTAAATGAGAATTGTGCATTTGCAGCGTTTATCATAGTGACGTGACGGATTTAGAACTCCGAAAAAGGAAAGGACGGGAGAATTTGGCCAGAGGGACATCAAACAACAATCAAAATGAAAATGAAAAGAAGTGTGCACGTCGGAGACATAAATTCTAACCATGATTTTTACCTGAGGTTCCCACGTGGTACCGGGTCTAATTAGACGTGACAGCGGGCCCTGATGGCATGTCTTAATTGACTGGTTTATAGCTCTGCCCACCGACGAAAATTAAGCACCCGTGGGAATTTTTGCATCTACGGCAAATGATATATACTAAAAGGTAGGGCAACTCTGACTCTCTGATGCAAACGCAAAATGCACTGAACCATGTAGTTGGCGTCGAATACTGCTATAGCTAGGATGGGTGGCAGGAGCTTCCGTATTCTGCAAATAGTATGCGATGTGTTTAATCGATCGCGTGTCAAGGATTTGACGTTCTTAACTTGCGCTTTTTGTAGGGTACCGCACATATTAATGAAGCGGAATGCGGATCAAGTTTCGGAATCATCTCTGCACGCGCGTTTGGGGTATGCTTGACATGAGCTTATCTTCGACATCATGGCGTCGTTGATACCTACGGAGGTTACTTTCAACAAGCTGGTCTGGGTGAGTGAGTTCAGGTGCGTCCTATTGCCTTTTTTGTGCATCAATCTGCCTTCATCAGTTTGCTTTAGGACCAATATTCATATGGTGAACAAGGTAGGTTGTTTGTTGTGGTGGTATGAGTTTCTATTTTTGAGTGATGTGCCTGCGCTGATGGAAGTCGTCGACGCTGTTCAGTATGTCTATTTTCAAGTGCTTTCTTTGCAAACTGTTATTGACACATATCCAGTGTCCACAGTCCAACCGCTGCTCAGGTGTGTGAGCTCTCATCAAATGTGCTACTCGCTCATCTCTCTATGAACAGGTGCTCAATTCAAGTGTACAATGCGCCGTGAGTCTTGCAATTGCAGCATGTACGACGCAGCTCACTGGGCTGTACACCAGTTCAATCTGGGGTGGAAACTTGCGCTTGTCTAGAAAGGACTTGTCGACAAGTCTCTTTCGAGACATACAGCGCTGATCGTCTGCCTGTCATCCCCGAGATACTCGAAGTAACCACCTCGATCGTGACTCTTTGATTACTCAACGTGGGCCCTGCATTTATTCTGCAAGTCAAATCTTTAGTTATGTTTGTTCAAATCTAATGTCAACTGTAGATCTCGATGGGATCTGCAGCATAGTAGTGCGAGTCCTTGATTAAAAGGGTCTCTGCCAACAGGACCCTGACAAGGATGAAACCGAAGAGCCAACCAATGTTCAAGCCGAATATGACTCAATGTTCACTTGCAAATGCGCTGGGCAATGGTTTCGCGAAGGCATTCAGGACGTTATCTCAAAATACTGCGTAAGTTTGAGCACTTTCCGGTGTACATTCAGGAGCTGACCATGCGCCTCCCAGCCAATGAGTAATCGATCATCATCCGCTATTGGTTGTCTCGCAGAGATCATTGCTGGCATGAAAGTGCCTCTGATGTCTTCAACAGAACCTCTGATGAGTTTGTTTTGCCGTGCGCTCAGCGACCAGAACTGGAGGTTCAGAGTAATGCATACTTTTCCATTGGTCTTCTCATTGAATACTCCGAACTCAGCATCTCGCTGCCATATATGCGTGTCCTCAGCGCCGTCCGCGTGCTGTTCGAGGTATCGCCTATTGATCCCTCAGCGAACTCCATGCACAGAACAACACTGCTGGTGTCACTACCCGTCTCATCGTTCACCACACCGCTGCCGCCGCTCTGGATCAGGTCCTTTCCTGCGTTGATCGGCAGTCTCATGCTCAAGACAGACTACCTTGAGAAGCGCTCAGTTTTTTATGCTATCTTCCATCTATTCTAACCCTCATTTTGCAAGTCCCTAATATTAGAAAACTTTAAGTATTCTTTTAGGCTTAAAATGTGTCTCAAAATGCGTTTTTTTACTTTGTCATTTTACCGACTGTCTAGATTTGTTATTCTTCCAGCGTCACCTGGCATCCTATTCGCCCAAGCAAAACGTTCGCAACAGAAGATACGATCTTCGCAACTGGACGCGAATCAAAGACGGCCGTCACCTCGGCGCAAAAGGATGCTTCGACCGTCCCATGGCCGTATAGCAACTCACTCCCCCAAAAGGCTCGCTTGCCTCCCCATCCACATCAAAACTCACTCCCAAAGAAAGATCCTGCCGCTCCCCTTGCGTCTTATTCCACGACAACAAGCCCATCAAACTCTTCTGATTCTCAAACCCCATAGGCGGCCCCCACGCATTCTGCGTCTCTCTCGAATCTCGCGACCTCCTCACAGGCACGGACGCCGTCCTCGTACACACCGTATTCGAACCAACCCCCTCAAACGACTTTCCAGGTCTCTATGCAGAGTACAACGTGCCCACCAGCCCATTTCTACGGCGTGCAGATCGCATATACATTGTTCTACAGTCCATTTGGCACTCACGCACCACTGTCCTCTTCACTGAATCGGCCATCAGTGTTTTATCATCCGATGAATCTGCAGCGTGGGGGGATACTGTGACTCTGTAAAGTCTATGAAAATTTTCGGATGCAATTCCAGAACTGACCAGCAGTTTATAAATCATCATATGCCTCACCTTCATTATCAGTGGAGATCGGGGCGTCCTATGAGCTTGGTCGAATGCTGGGCGGTGGAGAGGTCATAGAGAAACTTCAAACGTCATGGGATGAGCTACTTGATCACAGCAACGAGCCATTCAGTGAGTAACCTACTTCTCATTCGTGCACATCTACCAACATCTCATAGATCTATCTTTCCCACCCGTTCGTGATGTCCACCCTTCCCTCATGCTGAAGGCCACCGTTGTACATACTTGCGACGATCGAGACAGTGCACTGTATGGTGTGAGTGATGCCGGTTCTGCTGTTAGATTTTGCTGATGGAACGCCAACTGTAGTCCCTTTTAGACTGTGAGATTGCTCGAGACGCAGATGCGGGCCATGGACACTTTACTGCATATGCGACGAACAGCATGGTCTCTCACCTGAATGATGCTGTGCAGTGTTTTCAGTTGGTTCTTGACTAGTGTCCGGTCGGCCATCCTGATCTTCAGCAGCTCTCACCAACCTCGCGTTTGCGCACCTTGGAGGCTATATTCGAAACCGTCTTCAAGACATCGATACCATTACTTTCCTCTTCCGCAAAGCCCTTGAATTGCGTCCCCAGGGTCACCCCGATCGCGCATCATCTCTCTATAATCTCATTGTAGCATTGAACTGGAGCTACAACAAGGAGTCTACTGCCATCTACATTCACGAATCCGCGCAGCTGTGCTGCAAGCTATTGCCCCTATGTCCAGAGGGTACCTACCTTCGTAGCGTCGGCGTAGATAGTGCGGTTGATTATGTGATCAACAAACTTCCAATCGACGCATCCGATGAAGGCATCCACCTTCGACGAAACATGCTCGAGCTCCGTCCTGAGGGCCATCAACTCTGTCCAAAAGCACTTGACTAGCTTTTGAAATCACTCTTTCACCCACTTTCAACGACGGGGCAGCTTTGATGATATAGAAGAATGCATACAACTCGTCCGTGAAGCCGTTTCTCTGTGCCCCCAGGGACATTCTGACTGCGGTGACCACTTGAATAACTTGGCCATCTCACTCAAGTGCCGCTTCAATCATCAAGGCAAACCTAAAAACCTCGATGAGGGCATCTCTTTGCATGAAGAAGCTCTGTGCCTGCGCCCTGTTGGGCACAAATCTCGTAATCTTTCTTTGGAAAACCTAGGGGATGCCCTCGTCACTCGTTTCAACAAACGCGGTGACATTGATGACATCACCCGAGCTATCAGCCTCTATCGCGAGGCACTGACATTGCACCCATCTGGGCATCCACGTCATGACGCCACGCCTAGCAACCTTGCTACCGCGCTCAATACTAGATATGACATATTGGATGTCAGCGAGGATATCAACGAGGCCATTGATCGGTATCGCGAACTTGCCTTCGGTTAGCGCGGCATGACGATCCAGAGCGCCATGTAGCTCTTTTCAGTTTCAGCGCGCTCTGCTCTCGTTTAACGCAAACTTGGGAGAATAAAGATGTCGAGGAGGCCATTACTCTCTGCCAAGAAGCGCTGGCGTCTAAGAGATTATCAACATCAGAGGATGGGCTTCTTTCGATTTTGTCTCTTTAGGGTCCTTCATGCTTGGTGGTTTTCTGCTCCAGCTCTCTCGTCTCGTGTTCTGCATCTGCTCATCTGTCTCTGCTCTCTCTGTTTGACTTCCGTCTCATCGCGTCTCCTCTTCTGCTTACCCTCTCATGTTTTCTCTTCTCTGCTTGCCGTCTCATCCTGGTTTCTTCTTCTCTCCTTGCCCTCTCATGCCCTCTCTCTCTGCTTTCTCTCTCGCACACACTCAATTCTTCTCTGCTTGCCCCTCTCATTCATTCAAAACTCCCATTGGCCGAGGTTCCTTCGCACGTGGCAAATCCTTGCGAGTGTGGATGTCACTCTCGTTCTTCCTCTTGAGGCTTGGAGTTTGATTCAGAAGCGCTTTCTCCATCCGAAGCGCGCTCATGGTCCATGTGGATGGCAATGATTACAGGCCACTGCCATCATGACTCTGCCTCTTGACAAGTACAACTTGAGTCACATTGGTTTATGGCTGTCGTCATCGGCTTGTATGGCCTTGCTGATGTAATTTTACACTTACGACTATAGTTTTCGAACATGAAGATAGATTCAGGTTTCGCAATGGCTGAGTTTGAGCGTGCGAGTAGTGACTTCATACAACTCCTAATAAAATTTGATCTCATCGACTGCTTCTACTACCCTCAAAATCTGTGAGGAGAATGGGCCTCGCAACAATTGCTTTGTCATGCGGTCGATCCAGTTGACCCAACGCATGGCCATATGTCGCTGGTAAGATGCTCCCGCCCCCGCTCCCTCTCCTAAAAGCTTGGCTCAAATCTCCATATAGGTCGCCTGGATCTTATTCCAGACTTCTTGGTGGCGGATACCATGGCCAGCACTGAACAAGATTTACCCAGAAATGGTGTCGGAATCCGAGATCCTCGCCATCCTGATCAAGCGATATGCACTTCAGTGAATTGAGAGCGATGACTTTGTCAAAAGGGTGGGATCCATTTCCCCAATGACATCTGGGAATGAGTGGGACAGCAGCATGGGCGGTGAAGGGCAGGTTGCGGCCGCTGCATGAGCCCCCGACCTTTTGCATTTTCCACATCTATGAATACTCCATGTCAGGTCTGCACACTCTACTGACATAGTGTGATCAGCACGATCAAAAATGAAACAGAAGGACGCGTACGTTGCAGAGAGAAAGAAATAATTGTTAAGTGCCTGCCACATTATACCTATAACTGATTCCCGAGGTCCAAGGAACCACGATGACTGCAGATGCAGTTCAATATCCTGATCGAAGATGGCAAAGTACGACTTGATGAAAGATAGAAGCCTGCCTCGATGGTGGTGGAGCTTGGAGCTCATTGGTGATATATAGCAAGGAAAGTCAATTATTGACGTACGAGGTAGGTATCTTGAGGAGTGGCGGGCGGTAGGTCAGGTGTGATTTTGAAATCTTGACGAGATCCCGCGCTTCTTCTGCGATGGAGCTTGCCTTCACGACGAGCGCACTCCTGGATGAGGGTCTCCTCAATGACAAGATAAGGTTTGGGTAAAATTCAGAGTTGCAAGCGGAGGGTCTGCTCAGCTGGAGCAAGCAATTGCAAGGATGGAGTATCAGCAAGAATGAGACGGGCAGCTGGATAGTAAGGTGAGCCATTGTATGATACTTTCGGATGGAATATATAAACGAACGTGGTCTACAGATCGGAGGACCCGTCCCAGCAGGGGCCCCAAGTTTCGGAGTTGATTCTCTCTCGTGACTTTTGCAACCTTCCGATTCTCCTGCAACAGCGTCAGTGAAGAACGTAAACAGAGAAAAACAGAGAAAATGATGAAATGACATACTCGTGCTGCCAGATGTACGAAGCTGTGCCAGACGTTCTGAAGAATAATAGTCGTGAGATAGATTCGCTTGAGCCTGACCATACAGGCGAGCTGTGTGACTTGACAAAACAATTGTGGTACATCACTTACCCAGAGAATGGAATACTTATCGATCGAGTCCCATCCGCGTTCTTGTATTCTCTTCCTTAGCATGGCTTCGTCTGTTGGTGCATCATTGTCATCAGCGCCTTTCCGCCACAATGCTAGAAGTTCTTATAGAGAACATCAGTTGTACATCCAAACCGATCGACGAGAATCAACATCGAACCCTGTCATCGTGACGAATTCTTACTGGGTGGCATATAGGACCTGCCAAAGGGTATCTTTCCCAGTGGGTTCAGAAGGCTCCTAGCTGCGGACGGTAAAGATATAGCCGTCGTGGCT
>MU179411.1:22290-47290 GCA_016767475.1 Suillus weaverae | reverse complement strand
ACTGGGTGGCATATAGGACCTGCCAAAGGGTATCTTTCCCAGTGGGTTCAGAAGGCTCCTAGCTGCGGACGGTAAAGATATAGCCGTCGTGGCTGTCGATTTTCGATGCGATCTTGGTGTGCGAGCTCAGTGCCAACTGGGACAGTGGCAGCAACAGCTGGGCAGCTGAGAGGCAAAAACGTAAGGCAAAAACGAGCGAGATATGGACAGACACATGAAAACATCAAAAACACGTAAGATCCTAAGGGCAAGCAAGAACAAGAGACTGAATTATGGACAGACTGGAACAAGGAGGACTCCAGGAGGATGCACGAGAGAAGCAAGAGGTGATGTCTATTTGAAACAAGACAGGTGAATGTAGCGACGCATATTTTAAAACTGTGAAATACACGCACTTCCTATCGTCCATGTTATTAAATACAAGGGGACAATGGATAACCGCCGCTTACTCATATTCATTGAAACATCCACATTACCACTCAATAATCAACCCAGTGTACCACGTCCGCCGAAGACAGCGACTTCAGCTGCTTCATCGTTGGACTGACATGCTCGGCTACAGCGGTAGTGAATGAAGCCACACCACCCGCTCTGGAGCCCACCTCTTCAGACACCCTGATTATGATGTCTAATCGATCCACGAAATGCATGAGGTCGAGAAGTTTGATAGCAGCCCGCAATTGAAGACTAGATAGGAAAACGTTCTGGCCAGCTATCGAGATACATGCACAATGCACTTCATGGTCCCCTTGCTCAAGTCCTTGGCACTTGATTTGAGCTTTTCGAGCCACACCGAGAACATCACGAGAGGGATCCAAGACACAAACCACACCACGCATGTCATGAATGGATACCCTCAACAGTGATGGACTTACTCCTTTGGCTTCCAAAAGTACGCCTAGATTTACACTTGATTCTATGAGCATTGGTAGCCAGTTTGTCGTGGACCAAGCTCCTCGCGGGGGTCCTCCTGATATTTGTCTCATTCTGAAGGATGATGGCTACTGAGATTATTGGCTAGGCTATCGGCCTTGGTCAACGAGCAAGATGAAGATCCCGAACCCGTCAGGTCTGTTATGCGATCAAGGGTGCGCAAATTGTTGCTCTGTTCAGCAGGTCAGCGCCATGTTATATTGATATTCTAATGAATCTGACGCACGCGCTTTGCGAAACTTTTCCACATCTCACAGAGCAAGACAAATGACTTTTCCTCCACAAATGATGGTTGGGACTGCGCGATCTGTACGATCTCACCGAGGGACTCTGACACGAGCGTTGCGGCAGAGAGTTCTGGCATGGGAAAAGAAGATCTGACGTACACTGCACGACTTCTGGATTTGATCCTAGAATGTGTTTAGCTGAACGGTTCCAGGGCTCGTGCATAGAAGGCACTTGAGTGCATACATATGGATAAGGAAGGTCGAGCGTGAGTTCGCAGACATTGAGGACGTGTGAGTGTAGCGTCTGTGTGCTTGCGAGGCAAGGGTAGACAATAGGGTACCCATGTTAGAGCGTGCTAGACTCTACCAGAGCAGTGAAGAACGAGTCCGGGGTTGTAGTGGTCGATGACGAGGAGGACATAGCAATATGTGTGAAGGAAATTATTGCGTGCATTAGATACGTTGAGATAAGCGTGAGGAGCAGTGTCTGCTGGTGGCGGTATCGTTGGCAGCAGGAGGGAAAGCAGGCGAATTGGTGACTTTGAAGTAGGGGTAGAGTGGACTGATGCTTTGGGGTCAGGTACCCCAAGCAAAGCGAGCAGCCGAGCATGTATGTCACCAAGGAAAGGAAGGGCAGTATCATGCTACTTCACGATTGAGTTGAACTCGCAGGAGAATTCATTTACCACGCACCATTTCCAACACAAGCAGCTTGCTCATCATACTGGATGCGGCGCGCTCTACGTCAAGGTCATTCGGACATAGAACACGAAGGCATGACAAAGCTTCATTTGCACGAGAGACAGCAGTTGACACCTTGCTGACCGCGCTCGACTTCGTTCTCCCCTCCTCCGGATTTGCCTTCCAGCCGGATTTCTACATGGACCCCTCTTCATGTCGACACCGTCCAGCGAGTCCGCTCGAAAAATATGCGTCTGGTGCTCTCTTTGAATGTAAGAAGCCGGTGCATATCCTTGATATTCCAAAGTCCTCCTTCCAGCATGATTCAGAGCAGATACCATCCTTCCATTGATGGATGAGCTCTAGAATCCGCAACATGACTGGGCCAGGGAAGGGAGGTGGTGTTCAGGGAATCGACGGACAAGCTCGTTCAGGAATTCTAGGGCATTGGGCCTTTGCACAGAAGATGCATCTGCACCAAATCATATCCATGGCCTGTAGTACTAAGTAAGTATGCTAGTACTTAACAGCCAATATTGGTGTCACGGTATAACTTCCTGACTCGTGGCACAAGGGGTTGTTAGCTTATACAAGCGTCACACCTCAGGCTTCCGACTGTGCCATAGCTTTATAAAGTTGCACTAGAGAATACCCTCAATCAGTGCAACATAAAATTAGCACCAGTGTTTGGCTGGAATGCGACTTCTGGTCGCTTGACTCATCTGATGCCGTCCAGGACTGCTTCGCCCAGATCGCATGTCTGATCTCTTCATTTCTGAATACATCCTTAGTTGAAGCGATCAAATGAAGGGTTTTGTAGGCGTCATTGAAAATGTAGATGATGGTAATCCATCTGTCTTCATAATCCT
Source organism: Suillus weaverae (assembly GCA_016767475.1). Taxonomy (NCBI): domain Eukaryota; kingdom Fungi; phylum Basidiomycota; class Agaricomycetes; order Boletales; family Suillaceae; genus Suillus; species Suillus weaverae. The sequence continues at coordinate 44,580 of MU179411.1, read as the reverse complement.
GTGCGAGTTGGAATTGTTGGCGATAATAGCAGGCGTCGGATGAGAAACGAAGCTCCTTGATATTGGATGACTGCAAACGGTCCAGTGCAGAGGAAAGCCACAGCCTGAGATTATTGAAAGTACGTACCGTGATCCGCCGCGTTGGAAAATTGGTCATGGCAAGGGGACCCTTGCCATGACGTCTCAAAGACTAATTCGTAGATCTAATTACCAGGTTTACCCATTCCTTTCCAGGGGCCACCAAGTCATCGGACCATTCAAGAACGTTATTAGCCCCAATGGCGCTGGAAAATCCAATCTCATGGATGCAATCTCTTTTGTGCTTGGTGTAAAGAGTGCGCAACTGCGCAGTAGCCAGCTGAAAGATCTCGTCTACCGTGGGCGTCGGCTCGCCAAAGGCCCCTTGGATAGCTCTGAGGCCACGCAAGACAAGGAAGACGATGACAATAATGATGGTGAGGGCTCGGGGACTGCAAAGAATGCATGGGTGCTTGCAGTGTTTCAGGATGAAAAGAGAAAAGAGTGGTTATTCCAACGAGTGTGCATTCTACTTGGTCTGTCTTACCTGCCATTCTGATTTTTATTTTCTAGTATATCAACTACTGGAGCGTCCGAATACCGTTTCAACAATAAGGTTGTCACCTACTCCGCGTACAATACCGCCCTGACGTCTCACAATATCCTCGTCAAAGCCAAGAACTTCCTTGTCTTCCAGGGTGATGTCGAGGCTGTCGCATCTCAGTCTCCAAGAAAGCTTTCGCGCCTCATTGAACAAATTTCAGGTTCTCTTGAGCTTTCCCAAGAATATGAGAAAGCGAAGGAAGCTCAAGAACGCGCAACGGAGAACGCAACCTTCAACTTCGCGAAGGCGAGAGGAATCGCGGGCGAAATAAAATAGTATAAGGAACACAAGGGCGAAGCAGAGGGATTTGAGAGCTTGTGCGATCAAAAGGTGCGCCCGCGTTACCATTCTTTCTAATACAATACTTATGCATTCCCAGGATGACCTTATCTTGAAACAGATTCTCTATAAGCTTTTCTGCATCGAAGAGGCACTCGAAGCAAACGCCCGTGACATACAAAAACTCTCGCTGGTTTACCTGCAGAGCATGGAGAATACGAGAAGGCACTCGATGATGTTCGTGCAGAGCAAGCAAGGGCCCGCACAGCAGTCGTACGAGAGGAGAAGAAAGTCAAGAAGGCCGAAAAGGCGTTGGAAGCCAAGGTCCGCTGATTTTTCTATATGCTATTTAATGAGTATTAGGAACCTGAGCTAGTGGAAGTGGACGCTCAGATCAAACACTCGTCCAGAAAGCTGCAAAATTCACAGAAGATACAGGAGCAGGTTGGTAACGATGCTGAACGTCAGCAAGCTAAACTCCACTCGCTCAGGTGGGACCTTTCCAATGCCAGACAGGCTGCAGATGAGGCTGCAGGTAAGCCATCTCATGTTGTTATATTCCTGTGTTTCATACACTTAGTACACAGAGGCCTACAGACGTGCATCTCAACATAACACTTTCCTCAGCGAGAACAGTCTAGCCGAATATCGCTCACTGTGAGTCACGTACGTCAGCGTGTGTTTCACAGCGTTAATGCCACAAACAGAAAAGCTTCAGCCAGCGTCCTCGCCGTTTCTGAGCGTCAAGCCCTGGAGACGCTCAGTCGAGATGAAAAGACAGCGTCCCGGACACTTGCTCAAGTGAGGGCCAAAGATGAAGAGTTGCAACGGAACCAGGAAAGACTGCGCGGCGACGAGCAAACTCAGAAAACCAGCAAGTCCGAGGTACGCTATTTTTTCTGAGTTCAACATATCTCACCTGCTCATTGTATTCTCAAAGCTCGAGGAAAAGCTTGCTACCCTCCAGGACGACCATGCGCGCTCAAAGCAAGAATACGAAAACCAGCAGAGTGAGCGGACAAGGATAAGGTATTTCTTTCTTCTTCCAAGCACTTATCGTGTGCCATTTCACTGTCATCCCGCAGCCGTCTCGAGACCGAGACAAACGAAAAGCTCGCAGATGTCTATCAGCGCTTGCTCCAAGCAGGCATCGACAGGAATGAATCCGAGTGCGAGGCAAGACACAAGGAGACGCTTGCCAGTCTACAGCGCATCTTCCCTGGTAAGCGTCACCAGCTTTGTTTGAGAAAGTCGTCACTCACATTTCACAGGCGTCCGCCGGCGTGTGGTTGACCTCTGCAAACCGACACAGCGTAAGGATGAGACAGCTGTATCTGTCATCCTTGGGCGCAATATTGACGTTGTCGTCGTGGACGAAGAAAAAACTGCCATCGAATGCATCGACGTGCGCTTCTCTGCCTTCTGTCATTGTTCATCTAAACTATTTTCGAAATATTGTAGTATATGCGCACCCAGCGCGCCGGTCAAGCAACTTTCCTCCCCCTCGATACAATCAGCACCAAGCCAATCAACGACAAGTTCCGCTCATTCGCTAGAGGCGCACGTCTCGCTGTGGATGTGATCCAGTATGAGCCTGCTGTAGAGCGCGCAATGCTCCATGCGTGTGGGAATGCGCTTGTGTGTGATACGATGGATGTGGCAAGGTATGTGTGCTGGTAACGGGGGCAGGAGGTCAAAGGTGGGCCGACATTCATTTGCGGGAATTTGGACACCATGTTAAGATTAGCTGTTACATTGGAGGGCACTATTATCCATGAGAGTGGGCTTATCACTGGTGGGCGCAGTACGCACGGGGGAGGAAAGAAGTGGGAGGAGAAGGACGTGCAAGGTAGGCAGCTTACCGACCATGGCGTCCCACTCATTTGTCTTTAGGCGTTACATGTCTTCGTGACAATCTTGTGGCGCAGCTTCAGGAATTGAATCGCTCGAAACCGAGGGGCAAGGCAGACGAAAACGTCATCGCCGAAATCACACGACGAGACGATCTGGTACGTTCTTGGAATAGTTATCGCTGGAATTGCAATAGTCTCATTGTTCTATACGGTATGTAGAGCGCCTGCAAATCCTGGTACAACGGTATCAAAGAGGAGCTAAAGCATGTCGAGCGGGAGCTCAAGAAGCTCTCTCCCGAGCTCAAAAAGGTTCGCGCAACTGTGTAGGAGACATAAATGAAACTGACAATAATTACAGGCTCAAGCTTCACACTCGAAACTTTCTTCCCAAATCACAGAGCTTCAATCTGCGATTGACTCAGCCGAAGACGGCGTATTTGCCTCTTTTTGCTCCCAGATCGGCGTGGAGAATGTTCGAGAGTATGAGGAGCATCAGTTGAAAGTTACCGAAGAGGAGAGCCAGGCGCGACTTAGATTCGATCAGCAGGTTGCGAGGCTGACGCATCAGTGAGTTTTGTTTTTTGCAGTTTTGAGGCTGAGGGACGGGACTGACGTGTGTGTGCAGGTCTTGGTTTGAAGAGGAGCAGTTGAAGTTGACGCAGTCGTGTCTGGTGACGCTGCGAAACACGGCTGAAGATGAGCAACGGAAAGTAGAAGAGCTCGAAGACAAGAAGCGGACCATTCAAATTGAAATTACAGAAGCGCAGGAGGGCATCGCACAACTTAGAGAACTGCTGCATGACCTTAATGGCGTGCTCGAAGAAAAGAACAAGCATGTCGACCAAGCCAAAAAGACCCACACGAAAGCTGCCAAGATACTTGATCAAGCTCTCAAAGAGATTGATCTGAAGGTATGCTGGTCATTTGCTCAGATAGCTCGCTCACTTACGGTTTGTTGATTCACCTTCAGAATGACGAGATTGAGAAGTTGGCGCTAGAACGATCAGCGACTTACAGGAAATACACGCTCGAGGACATCAAACTACCTCTATTAGAAGGGAATATGAAGAACGTCCCAATGGAAGGAAGAGGTAAGGTCATTTAACTGAAACGCTATACGCGCATTAATTCAATTCCCACTTAGAACCTTCGGGAGCAGGTCGCGATGGACGTTGATGATGATGATGGTACTCAGCAGCCACGACAAGTTCAAGATTATGGGATTGAAGTTGACTTTGACTCTTTGACCGAGGAGGAGCGTGTGGTATATGAGCTTTGATGGAACAGAATCGCGCTTGACTTTTATTATAGGATAATTCTCCTGAGACTACTGCCGAGTTCGATGCACAAATCGCGAAACTCGACGGAGAGATTGAGAGAACGGCACCCAACTTGAAGGCTATCAAAAAGTATTTCGACCTTATTCTTCAATGACTTGATAATGATTGTTGGACAGGCTAGACGATGTCGAGGGCAAGCTCGCAGACATAGAAAAAGAAGCTGATAAAGCACGGAAAGACTCAAAAAACGCACGCGATCAGTTCAATGATGTCAAGCGAAAAAGGTACGTGAATAATTTTGCTTTGAGCGCCATCCTTGCCCAGCAACCAGATGCGAGTTATTCAACGAGGCGTACAGTCACATTTCAGATTGTATCGACCAAGTCTATAAAGACCTCACGAAAGGGAAGGCATCGCCGATGGGAGGTGTCGCATATCTTAGTTTAGAGGACAGTGAGACGAGTCTTTCGGTTCGTTAGTCCAGGCCATTTGACACTTGTTGACATTACAGGAACCTTATAATGCTGGCATCAGATATCATGCTATGTCACCGATGAAGCGATTTTACGACATGGAACAACTCCCGGGCGGGTAGAAGACTGTGGCTGCTTTGGCTCTCCTTTTTGCGATACACAGGTTTTGTCTTTTCGTCTTCGCTCCAAAACCCCCGTTCTCACTATGACTGAAGTTATCAACCATTCTTTGTCCTTGATGAGGTAGACACTGCTCTAGATAATACCAACGTTGCCAAGATCGCCAACTATATCCGGAGCCAGACGTCTGACTCTTTCCAGTTTATCGTCATCAGCTTGAAGGGCTCCTTATGTGAACGCGGTAATTCCCTTGTTGGAATCTACCGTGATCAAGATGTGAACAGCTCTCGCACGCTGACGTTAGATGTGAGTTATTAGCATTTGAATGCGTGCAGGATCAAGTACTCACAGAGCTACAACTGACTCAATACGATGAATAGTGGAGTTTGTATTGTTATTTTGCTATCGTGAGCTACATACGTGTTTACCTGTATACTTTATTCAATGGCTGCATTTAACCCATTGATGATTTACCCAACGTAACTTTGTAATTTCAGCTGGACTCAGAGGATGATTTAAACGGCCGGAGTCGCATTGTGGGACCAAAGGTCCCCTGTGAAACATTCTCACTCCTTGATCCTTCATCGGGAGGTGCAGGCGTAGGGCAACTAGCAGGCTATCGACCATCACTACCACATGTTGATGCAGTCGTTTGCAAGCTGCGGATAATGTTGTTATGACACATGCTACTTCCGGTGAGCTGCATTCTCGTTCCTCAGGCCTGGGCGTGAACAAACCCAACTTCAAGTACTTTTAGCGCTAAAAGGTTTCGACATTTCTCTCAAAGTCAGATATGCACGCAAAAGTTGACGTCATTTAGCGCGCAGTAGAGGTCTGATTGACTGTTGGGTCATCCAGCAAAATTCACCCTCTGTCTGGATCAACTACTCTCTTGAGCTGTCACCCACATATAAGTCACTACCTGGCTTTAGCTGATTGCCACACCGAATGATCATCACACAGGTTGAGCACGATGTCTACAGACAAGATCTGAGCCTTTACATTATCATGTCCTGCACATGAGACTATTTTCCTGAGGGACACCAGAGAAGACTCGAGAGTCAAACCACTGAGTTAGAATGACTGTCACGAAAGAGCGAGTGTCTTTTGGACAGGGTGAGCTCCTCGGGTATTGGTACACATATCCCAAACTCGCAAAGACCAGAGCATACATAGCCTAGACTTGAGCCCGGCCCGTGTAACCTAGCGAAAGGAGAATATGTACCATTTGAATTCAATAGCGTCGACCATGTATCAAACCAGGCGCTGGATTTTGTCTTCGATGAAATCGACGTGCAAAGAGCCTCAAAAAGATACGGGACATCCACTGGGATGAGTTTCGTGCCTTGGCGGAGCATGGCCATACTGAACGAGGTGGAACCGTGGAAGGATGTCGACGAATAAACAATATCGACAGAACAACTCGAACATTCATACTAGAGTTTGAATGGTTGCCGAAGCTGGGAGTTGATAACGTTGATCTGCTGTGCCAAGATTGAACATGTCGATACAAAGAGGTTCAGCGGCCAGCCGACGATGGACTGCTTACCTGTATCGCGACTGAAGCAGTGGTTTTTCTCTAAATCTATCGTAGCAGGGTGAGCTCTGCATGACAATGGATAAGTTGGGTTTCCATATACTTCCATAGACCACCTGGCCTTCTCATTAAAACTTTGACTTTACTAATACAAGAAGGGTTTCTCACAAGTTTCTCACCGCATCAATTTCAACCTGGCCCCTACACAGCCACACAAGGTGGGGCATTGGGCATGTCAAGGGCATGTCTAGTAATTATATTAGCCTTATGCCAATGTTGATGCATCGTTGATGAGCCTCACATTTGTTGCTCCTTTCCATAACGCTCTACGTCGAATCACCCAATCTCGAATGACGGCCATCGACCCCTCAATTTTTCCGTTGCTGTTCCCTTCCTTCTTGTACTTCATATCGCAATGTTGAAGATTGGAAGGAGGATGTGCTCTCAGCAAATTTGGGGGGGTGATGTGGAGGTTAGTGTTGTAAGTGTCATACAACTGAAATACAAGGCCGATCAGGAGCATAAAAAACAGTCATCAAACTCAAGGTGGTACGAAGAGATGGGGATTCAGACTCAACACAATATACCTGGGTCACTACAGAATAGGGAGCTGAGCTGGATGACGTCGAGCGGTCATTTTCGTCACTTCCATCTCCTGCCACACAATGTACTTCTTTAAGCTAGTCTCTGCCAGTGACATCCCTGCAGTTGACAACTTGACAGGGTTGTAACTCCAGCAACCATTGGTCGCCTAACCTTCGAAGAATTCATGAAAAAACAAAAACAAACCCACATTATCCTCTGCAAAATCACGCTCAACCGCCCCATGAACCTAGCACAGCTTTCCATCCTACTGGACACTATTCACAACTTCTCATCCCAGTATGATTCGCTCAAATTTAATTGCTACTGGTACACGTTCACCTTGGGGGAGATCATACGCCTGGGGTTTGATGTCGCGAATCCCTTCGGTTAAAGCGGCTTGACGATCCAGGGCGCCATATAGCTCTTTACAATTTGAGCGCAGTGCTCTGCTCTCGTTTCACGCAAACTCGGGAGAATGGACATGTCGAGGAGGCCATTCAACTCTGCCAAGAAGCACTGGCGTCTCTGCCTTCACTGCACCCAGATAGATGCAGGATTCATTTATAGCTATGGGAGGTTTATCTGTCTCGTTACCACTTACCTGTTGATTTGTCGCTCGCTGTAGAGAACTTTAGATTGGCATCGCGGCACCCCAGTTATGGATCCCCAGAACGAACCATTCAGGCATATGACTGGACCATTGCAGCGGAGCAGCATTGTCATGAATCCGCACTGGAGGCCTACTCGACAGTTTTCGAGCTTCTGGATGCTCATCTGCAACACGATCATCGGCAACTTCACGGCGCGAAGCTGCCGCTGCCTTCCATTATGCCAGATCGCTGCCTGTAAATGCAGCATCATGTGCCATCTACTGTGACAGTCTACGACATGCAGTGGAACTCGTGGAGCAGGGCCGTGGCCAGCAATGGTCGCTGGCCTCTCGACTCAAGATTCCAGTTGAAGACCTCGAGTCAGCAAATCCGAAACTGGTACACAATTATTTGGAGCTGAGCAAACGTGTTCCCAATGCCACCCAGAGTTCTGCAACCATCACAGACAGAGCTGCTGTTGATCGGACAGCAACAGAATATAGGAGACTTACAAGGCAATGGGAAGCTGCGGTAGCTGAGATCCGTAATCTTCGGGCGTTCTCACGGTTCCTCCTCCCACCTTCATACGAAGACCTGCAAGCGGCAGCGCGCCAAGGCCCAGTCATCATCCTTATTGCAAGTAAATACTCATGCAGCGCCATCATCGTATCGACGTCAGGAGACCCCCACCATGTTCTCTTACAGTTTGTTGCTCTTGCAGATCTGAACGATCTTAAGGATCGCTTCGCAAGGGCGATACGACACGTATCTACTATGGGTCCACAGGTGCCGCGCAATGATCTAATAGTCCTCTTACGGACAGTATAGGACGAGATCATGCTACCCGTCGTCAACGTCCTCCAGCATGACCAGAAATTAAAATCCCACTCACGAATCTGGCTATGTCCAACTGCAGCCTTCACGTCCATTTGTCTTCACGCAGCTCACCCATTCCCAACAAACGCGGATCGCTCTAAGGAGCCATGCCTAGAGGATCCCTACATCCGCTCTTACATGCCGACACTTTCGGCTCTGGTCAGGTCTAGACAGACGATGAAGAAGCGTGTCACTCCGTCCTTCGTGACAATCGGAGAGGGGCAATCGGGTACAGGGAAAGGCAAGGGACTCTTGGCTGTCGACAGCGAGTCGAGCCTGTCCATAAGCTCGTTCCTGCGATGGCCAACCTTACCACTATATCTGGGGATGCAGCCACACGATCAGGTACACTCCGAGCTTTGGAAGAGAACGCCTGGGTGCACCTCACTTGTCATGGCAAGCAGGACCCTGCGCAACCTTACAATTTGCATTTCGTCATGAGAGATGAGCATCTGACGCTGCTCGATATCATGGAGAGAAACATTCCGCATGCCGAGTTCACGTTCTTATCCGCTTGTCATACCGCCGTCGGGGATGAAGAGACACCCGACGAAGTTATCCACTTTGCAGCTGGTCTCCAGTTTTCGGGGTTCAAGAGCGTTGTTGGCACGCTGTGGGAGATCAACGATGCTGTTGCAAAACACGTTGAGGCGTTCTACGAGAATATGTTCATGGATTTGAAGGATGGTGGCGTCATGGACTGTACAAAGGCGGCCTGGGCACTCAACCGTGCTACTCATGCTGTGAAGACGAAAGTGCCACTCGAGCAGAGGATGGTTTTCGTTCATATCGGTGTGTAGTTCTCTTATGTCGTATTGCTTCGATATATCAGCGCACCTTTACCATACCCTTGTATTCTTTCATCCCAGTGTAACACCCATCAATTGTAGGATCATGTTTTGAGTCATACTGTTCATATTTCGTATCCTCTATCGTGCTATCGTCTATCAATTTTTCGCAGATTTGTAACGCTCGAGTATATGTCCTTCGTGCGTTGTGCAGGGTGAATGTGCCGGGAAGGAGTACTATGGATCGAAAGAACCAGTGAGTTCGAAGGAGTGACTTCTTCAATGATTCTACTTTCTACAGTCATAGTAAGGGAGTGACTATCCAATATTCCTAGGCAATTCAGTTCTCCAGTCGCTCTGTTGCTTCTTCGTGCGCTCAGGTCCTGTGTTCGACTTCTCAAAAATAAAACTGCCGTCTAGTAAGTCCTCACTGCATTGAGTACCGCCAGGGCATCAGGGCGGAACGTGACATTAATATCCTGCTGCAGGCCTGTCTCTTTCAACATGCCCTATTTTGCCGTTGGAGAGACTGAGGTGCTTCAAGCTACTACCAATGCTATGACCACAAAGTGCGCGAAATAAGCGTGTCTTGAAGTCATTGATCAGACATTTTTTTCAAGACCACCAAGTACGTGATGATTCGTGATGTTCAGCTGCAATGATGTTTACATGGTGCCATCATAGACCACGTCCATCTTGGGCGCTATACATGCTCCCGGTCGTGCGCAAGACCACGCAGTCTGCTGCCGAGGTGTCATTCTTGACTTGATTCGCCATTTAACCACGGCAAGTAAATTCCTCCAGTCGATCACGGTTTCAAACCAAGGAACTTGCGAGGCTCCTGCCTGAGGTTCATCTGTATACTGACCACAACACCCATAGACAACGCGCAATCGTGCTCGAGACAGCATGACAGCATGACAGCATGTCGAGAATCAGGATGATCGAATGTGCAAATACACACCACCAAAGGCCAGTAACGCCAACCGTTTCAGATTTTTGCAGCGAGATGAATTACGTTCTGGATCGTAACTGGATGAATTGGACAAGACTCGAGCGTAAGTCAAGGTATATCTCGCAGATGATACTCACACAGACATGATAGTCGAAGAAGCATTGATTCAGAAGATAATCAACCTTGATTTCATATATGTTAGATCTGTGAAGAAGACGAGCTCTGCATCCCGGCTCAAATAATAGTGAACTAGCGAGATAGTTCAAGACACCAGTAATTATTGTCCTGTAGAACATCATGTTGCCGGGCCTGCGCCAAGTACTAGATATAGGTATATCATGATGTAACCTTGGGTAGGCTCGTCTAGCACTTTTCGTGAACGGTAAACATGGAGTGCACGTGCCTATGAGACAAAGATGTATGTCCCCCACGTTCAAACGAACTCCTCTCAACGTGCTTCCAGATATCAGTCTCGTCCATCTGCTGCTCTTCTCCCGAATAGAGTCTTGCCATTGTTTCGTCATCTCGATGTGCGATACTGATTGAAAAAAGCCTCACCAGTCAAGGAATACTGTTGGTTGCACACCATTTAGTCCATGATTGGCACTTAGGCTGACGCCAACGACGACGATTGTGTAGCACCCATTTCCGAGTCAAGAAAACCTGGTCCTAGCTTCAATTGTTGAGCTCAAATCGGTGGAGGCCCTGGAGGGCATACAACATGACCAGGAATCATGAGATCGTGATTAACGAAGATGTCTGTTGTGCCGTGGTATAGACGTGTCGAGTGATGGCTGCCTGCCAGTATCTCGTTATGGACAACTGGGATATGGCTGCAGTGGACTTTGAGATTTTGGGCACGGAAATAGAGCGTGAATAGCGAGATCAAATGTTGTCATCTTCGGCAAACACCGAAAAGCACATGGCTAACAACAATTACCTTGTCCCCTCACTTGGTCCAGTTAACGTTCTTTGATGCAGTGACTCTTCTTAGCATCAAGTCCTTCCAGAATCCAAGCTCGTCCTTTCTGGACACCCGATTCTGCGAGAGACACAAGCTTGGTCATCGATTCATTCCAGTTGAGACACCACAAAGTACGTCGATTTCCCCCTGCTATGTTAATGTTAATTCGTATACATTGCAGTATACGTATAGAGGGACCAATTATCTTCTTTCACCGATGACATATCCATTTTGTCCCTCGCCATGATCTGCACACACGCCCCTTTCACCGCACCATCCGCACCACCTGAAATCCCTGGTCTATCTTCAAGAAGATACACTCCGTACGTGGTAATTTCCTCGATGTATATCTCTTCACCCTGATGCTTTCAGAATTGACATGATTCCACAATCACTCTGCAGCACCCCGTTCCATCACCCCTACCTCCCAACCGATCTCCCTTGCTGCAGCCCACACTCTTGGGGTACTCAGATGTTTTCCCCAACGGTCCACTTCCATAACCGCTCCATTTTTTTTCCAGTCTCGAGACACATCACCCGCGCCAACAACCCTGTCCTCTGCCAAGATTCAATCGTTCCCATCACCTTCAAGGCTTCCCTACACGGTTGACCTGCTGACCTGTTCATGCAGCGCTACCGATAGTGAATATTCCTCTCCTGGAGAGTCAATTGGCTCGGTTTTATCACTCTGACATCTCTCAGCGCACTTCTGTCGTGGGGGCTTCTGGCAGCGGTCACAACTTCATACTTTGATCATCGATTGTTCTTCACCGAATGAACACGATTGGCTGTGTCATCGCTTTTGCAGTCGTTATTCTTTTTATTCTTGTTGCTCCGCGCAGGGAAGACCCAGGCGTTTCCTATCGTCGACATGGACTTGTAGCTGGTGTCTTCAATCCCCGTCATCACATCTGGTATCATCTATACTTCTATCGCTGACACGCTGGCTAACTGTACATCTCGTGCTCTCCATCAGATTAGAAAGCCCAGCGAATGTGAGCGCCACCTGTGAGCTAGGTCTCTCATGAGATGTATTCCTTTTGTCGGTTTGGACGTCCATATTATAATGTTACTGTATCGTGGGCTTCCAGACTGACCAAAAGCGCATGTCAGACTCCCGCCATTGCTTCGAGAGCGATTGATTGACGCTGGTGGGGGTGCCAACTTTTCATTACTGGATGTCACACACTCAGCTACAGCACAGGTCTATCGGCCTTCTCTCCTTGCCTCTAGAACAGACCTTCATGCTGTTATCTCGGTTTCTGTTGTTCCCATACATTCTGTGTTTGTGCGCTATAGCGAGATCGCTTATGGACTACGAGCCTTATCGTACAAACGATGTGGCCACCATACACTGGAACATGCGCACCTATGATGTATCTGATAACTGGAGTGCCAAGAGTTACCTTGGAGGAGTCACGCACAATGACGTCGAACGTGTAAAAGGCAACTCTTCTGGAAAATGAGCGGTCGTGACAAGGGCAGGCATGCGACTTGAAGTGAGTTTTTTTTGTTTCTGCCAATCCTTCCCCACATTATGCAATCGTACACTGATGAACTGGAACTCAGCTACGTCGAGATCACCACCCGTTGCTCGTTGCGTTGCAGCTATAGCTACTTCATCAAAGATCATCTTCAAGAAATCCACTGTACCTCCCATGACCGCGGGGCTCATTCCTTGGTGCAAACAGCAAGCCTGACGAAGGCGATTATACACAACTTGTGAGTATCCTGCCTAACTCTCGGTGAAAGCTGCTGAGGCTGGGTTACTGATCGATCATCTCTTGATCCCTACCTTCACTGTCCTCATGCCTCCTAAAAAGCATAAACTCTCCGGGTTTGAACTGCGACAAGCCTACAACTCTCTTATTGAGCTGAAGCAAACCGCTGTTTACGAGGCCTCCGAGGAGGAAGACCCAGATGAAGAAGGCTTTGAGGAGCAGATCGACACGGTGATCTCTTTGTTGGAATTGAAGCTGGAAGGGCCTAAGGTATGACTTGACTTACGAAACAGCTTTCCATTAGCTCACTCTACAGTTTTTCACCTTCTCCAGTATGAACGCGACGGACTTGACCAAGTTCAAGATCATGTTTACTGGTCATCTTCTCCTGAAGCCCAATCTTAATGAACTCGTCGCGGCGACTACTTCCCTCGGACAGAACGAACTTTGGTCTTCCACAAATCTGTATCGTCAGTTGCTTTTGTTGGAAAGTCTCGTTCCTAAGACGGTATGTTAATAATCTGTCAACCTTTGCGCTACTCTTATACACCGTCAGACCGAAGCAACTGCTTGTGCGTGGATTGATGTGTTCCTCTTCTGCGGCATCTGCAATGCTACCATCAAATAAGGCCATGATTCTCAACATGTAACATGTTGTTCCAGCCATGACTATCAGCCCGTCGAGTTTGTGGACCCTTGGTGGATTTGTAGATTACACTGCCATAGTAGCAGATGAATGCGACGCGCATAAATCCTACTTTTTTTCCAATTGTTCCCCCTGTTTAAGTTTTGATATGTACTCTGTGTGCCTTTCATACTGGATTATTTTCCCTTTTCTTGCTGGTGTTGTTGACTCTTCATTTAGTCATGTTTTCATGTTTTCATAGCTCTTTCATAATGGCTTCGTAGTCCTTGTTGCATAGTAACTCACAATTGGAGGGCGTTGATGTTCAAAATGCCATGAATGATTGAGGCTATAAGCCTCTTGCGATAATGTCCTGGAGGAGTTACCCCTTTCCTCATTCCGAAGGAAATAAAAATCCAGAGTATGTAGGATTGGTGCCGAATGCGGATAACAGGTGATTCCCTGATTAAATATTGAATCATCAATGCTGGCAAAGGTAAAACTCACAGCATCAGAGGCATCTCATCAAGTAAAATTTCCTGGCGGGTGCATGACGTCGGAATTTGCCAGACATCACATATGACTCTGCTGAGTCTGCTGTGCTCTCTCTCCCACGGATCATCAGTGCGGCCGTGCGGTATGGCCCATTTTTGAGGCTCTTTACATGCTGATTGGTCTGAATTTCGTCGAAGACAACACTATTTTGTTTCCGCACTGGGTTGTCAATGTCGTTTGTCCTCAGGTGAGCATTGGCATCGTGCCCATTTGAATCTTAGTAGGAACTCCCCACGCAGGCTACAGCTTCCACCTCCATGGGCCTGTCCGGACTTCGGAACAACTTGGATTCAAACGAGGGGTTAATGGGAAGTAGCCTGTGGTGATGCCCATCCATGGAGGCCCAGAGAGCGCCTGGTTTGATCAATGGTCGACGCAGTGGAATCCATATGGTACATATTCTCATTTTGTTGGGTTACACGGCCTGGGCTAATGTTTGGGCTATGTGTGCTCTAGTCTCTGCGTGTCATGGATACGTGTATCAATCCAACGGGATCCACTTCATTTGGACAGAGTGAGTTACCCTCTTCTCTTGTCTGTTCTTGTACTGATGCAGTATTTTAGACTTCACAACGCAAGACAGTGCCTGCGCGACGAAAAAGATCCTTGAGATCCTGCCAACGGACACGATACGGGAGCTGTAATATTCGGTCAGGGCTGATCAGGATTCAGAAGGGTCTACAGACGTCCGTACATTGCTAACGAACAACTGAGCACGAGTATCTCGTAGGGGGGTCAGCTGGCGGGAATCCTGACATTTGCTAGATGATGTGGCCATTTGAATGACAGCCTCGATGTCATCACTTGTGGGACCCGAGGGATGTATCAGGTGAGGAGCAGAGAAATCCTGCTGCGATAAAGAGGCAAGTCCCCGACTACAGATTTAGGCTTGGTGCTAGCACTAAGCAAACTCTTAGATCTTGTCAGTCACCTACTTATTCCGCTTTCACCAGCGTTTCAAAGACCAAGTCCGACTCAGACATTTTTTAGTAGTAGTGACTTCGAATCCGCACCTCATCCTCACTGGTTCTTAAGACGCGACCATGAGATTATTCCACAACCAGTGCGAGATGACAATAGGCGAGGACACCTCGAATGCAGCACCAGCCAAGGAAGTCAAAATGTTCCCATCTGGTACGATAGCCTTGTTTTGATGGCTCTGCGGGTCGTTTGTTGATGGGGAGTTTGGATCATATGTCAGCTCGTACAAGGTTGTTCAAGGCCAAACCCACCGGAGATTTGTCTCATAGAACATCTCACCTCTCGAACTGATCCATCGTGACTAACTGTTCGGAGCAAATTTATTGTGTCAAAATGTGAAGCATGTCAATTACTCAAGCTCAAGTCTGGTCATAGGTACCTACGTGATTGATATTGATTGTATCCCGCTTTCGCTGACTCAATCTATCTACTAGTATTAATGCAGAATCGATCCGCTTCTCATGCGAAAGAAAGTCCTTGTCAAAATTCGGTTCGGGTCAAAACAAAGGGCACACTCGAAATGATTTTCGCGTCCGCTACACTGACTATCACATAGCGGGCTATACGGCTTGTAGTCTACGCATATATCTATCTCTCTATTTACATATTATAAGAATAGAGCGTTTGATTCAATATCATCTCAAATCTAAGGGCTCCAGTTGGCGCAGATCAGACAGATGGATACTCATCTCAGCAAGGCTTGCCTATACACTTACCGTCTTCTCTGCATGCACAACTTCTAAGTATATGTTGCACCCTATACTTGGGTATTGATAATGTAGCAATTCGTCAGTGCACAATACATGGACAACGGTACATATGGTTGAGCTAGTAAGATCACAGTGTCTCGAATTTCCTTTCTAACATGGCTCTCAATGCTGCAAACTCTAGCTTCATGACCGAAACATCCCCTTCAATGTGTTTCATCGTGCTATTCATGTCATGCATGACCATACGAACGCTTTCACCACTGGCCATGCTATCCTGGGCCAATTGATAGGTGGCATCTAATGTGGCCCCCTGCGCCAACACTTTTTCTGTGATGTCAGAGACATCCGACGTCAGCGCGGCCATGCTAGCCTCCATACGCCTGACAGTCTCATTGTGATCATGGTAACTATCTTTGCAACGTCAACATCATTTAGTTAATTCAACAATGCAACACATACTGGCGTCTATTGCGATCAGAGTATGGAACTCGCTGAGGGAGATACTACTATGACCTGCCGTGGGTTCGGAGTGCGGTATGCTAAATGTGAAGCTGCTAGCGGGTGCTATTGCCATTGGGCATCTGAGTCAGTATCACTGTATAGCAGTGCCAAGGAAGGAATAGATACGAACAAGATGCGATGTGAGCCATGTTGAGACTGGTGTACAGTGGCTTGGTGAGCACGTATTGACCACGTACATCCATCATATATCATACTTATATATATATGACGTGTGACAGCAGTCTATATTTGGCTCAAAGGCGGAATCGCACATGTAGTCCAATAAATGGAGGTAAATACTCTCCATCGCATTGTTCATCCGATATATATCTATTCTTCAAGCCACGAGGCTTGCCTCCCAGTCACGCACCACTGCATTAGCTCCTGATCGCCGTGCACACTTGCAAATTGTTTGACAGTCCCTGGCATTTACCGGCCACGCGTTTGGCCGCATTATAGAAGAATGCCTTGACAGACAACTGCACCCCAGGATACTCAACCCTGCCAGGCTCCACAGCACGAAGGCATTTGCAAAGCTTCCATCTGGCTCCATCAGGCAAGCACCTTCATGTGTGGCCTGCCTTTGGAAGATGGCATGTTTGATCAGAAGGGGTATACTGATAAGGCATTGACACGATTCAGGGTGAGCGATGACTTCCTGTAGCAGAAATGCCAATATTTGGTCCGGGAGTGATAATGGTGAAGGGTGGAAGATCCTGCGGCCATTCACTGACCAGTTAGATCACATATGGAATGTCCCAAGAATTGTACATACCTGGCTTGTCGGAAGATCCTGTGCCCTGGAACCTGCAGCTGTGGGTTCAACGTCAGGAGACTGTCGAGTCCCTTCGGACGAAGCGCTTGCCAAAAAATTCATGAAAAACTCCACACATCATTACAATTGAGAGGCTGGTATTCGAAGGCACTGACTAATCGGTCAAGAAGGCACGTTACGCAGAGCCGAGAATCAGGACAGCCTATCGAACCCCCCGCTTGCTAAAAGTCCACTTAGACAGTCTAATGTCGACAGTAAAACCAAATTGACATCAATATCGTTGAAGTTGTAGAACAGGAATAATTCCAGTGTATGTGCGTACCTTACTAATTCAGCTATGGATGCTAACGCTCGCTAGCATCATGGCAGTCAGTCGTTATGCAATGCGCACTGTAGAAGATGCAGACAAGAATGCAGCATCACTGCATTCGATCATGGCTTTTGCTCCATTCTACACTGCACCCACCTTGCAAGATATTATAACGGATGCATTTTCCAGTGCCATGGAAGCCTTCTCGAGAGCCATACAGCGGCTAATTCTGGAAGCCGAGATATGTTTGTGCAACTTAAATATGCTTGAGGAAGATCTGTCCACCATACGGGAAGCTGTGATGCGAGAAGGTGCATTTGTCACAGCTGAGAAGTCTCTCCTCCTGGAGGCGCTGTGGACCAAGTTGGGCGGAAACCAACGCATGCTCAGGGGTTATGAACAGCATCGGTAACCGGAACATAGACATCTAGATTCTCCACAAACCAAGAGAATGTCTACAAGTAGTCTTAATGAGGGTGTAGATGTTACAATCACAAAAGCACCCTATCCAGTGACTTGTCGAGCGATGCATACATCTTCTCCCCCAATTGTTTCGGTATTCCGGTTGCTGAGTTCAGCAGTAAAGTGACGCATAGGAACGAGCATACCTTGAACTCCATGAAATCCCCATGATCTGTGTCCAAAGCTCGGGTAATTTTACCTTAGATTGGAGAGTTGGCGAAAGTCAGCGTAGAGGCGCAGTCAACCCTTTGTCTTTGATGGCAGGAATGTCACAGTGTCGTCCCGTGCTCCGTGAATGCTTCCCTCGTTACGCAAACAAAGGGAGAAGTCTGTGGCATCATTCTGAGTTGGTGATCTCCTTGCTTATCTGTCTGAGTCTGATATACCTAGTGTGAGAGACTGATCGAATGAAGTCAATGAAACAAAGGATCCCAGCTGCACTGCCCGCAACCACCCGACGCGCATATCAATCCGTCCACGCGGATGCCAATCCCCATGGATCTGGATGAATCATTCAACATGCAATTTGAACTTGAAAGAATCCAGTCGTACCGCCTGGAAATTGCCGTGCGCAATCACCACCGGAAGCATTTAAACCGGAAGGGAATTATGAAAATGGATATCAATCCGCACACGGGGATGCCAATCCTCCTCAATTATTTTCCAATACTGAACAGTCTCTTCCCAAGGCCGAGCAATCTCTGTCCAAGGTACAACAATCTGTTTTACAGCAATTTGCAAAATGGTTGGCAGTACCAGACGCGAGAAAAGACTTGAAATTGATAAAATACTTCGCACCAAATATATATGGTAATTATGATTCTCCTGAGTACTAGTCCTGAGAGGCGCGGCTCAGTGGCGCGTCACTTCTTCTGTTAACCTTCACCAGTTCCCAATTCTCTGAGTCGCTCCACGAAACAAATCACTCCCACCTGTCAGCGCGACTCCAGGCTGATGAAGTAAGTTTCAAAGAGAACGGCTGAATCATTGTCTTTGACTGACTGGTCTCGAAGGAGAAGATTCACACGTTGTATGCAGCGTACTCCCCGTTGCTCGATGACGTCGTTCACCAACGCATGCAAAGTGTAGGTACGATGAATGCTATAGGTGAGTCCTGCGCATTCACAGCGCATATACCCAGGATGATCTTGTGCATAGTGCAAGCATCGGAAATAGAAACACGCAAATCACGAAAGAGGTTGATAGAGAAGACAAAGGCACGCCTTGATGATGCACGATGTATGCATGCGGAAAGTACCTCCAGTGAGTAAATTTTGCCAGCTTTTAGGTTTACATTTCCAATTTGTTACTTCATCTCAGGAAAAAGGACATCTACGGTGCTATCTGGACCGTGCAGGGCTGCCCGCCCATGCCAGGTCATGCCTTTCGCATCAGCAGGGCTACCGAACTCCTACTGCAGGGTGTACATCTGGACGTCGTTTCCTCGCAGGGCAGTTGGTCATCGCATTCCTTCTTGGAGTATTGGCATAGAATCAAGACTATTCTCCCTTTTTTTCATTTCTTCCTCCATCAATAATGACCGTTTCTCGAACCTGGACACCGTCATGGACTCTGACGCACGACAACATCACAACAACATCGTCCCTCACACGCTGCCCTCACTACCTAATCACTTCTTTCCCACTTTTACGCTACAGGCACTTTTATTCTTGCAAATCAGAACCCGTCGTTGGCTCAATCGCATCTCTAAGTGTGTGGGTTGGTCTCCAAAGGAGACGCTACCGTCGTGAGCTGCGCTTTTCTCTTGGTTTGGTATTGCTTCTCCTTCAGACCTCTGCTCTCGATACTAAATCAATTAGCGCTCCGAAGGGCTGTTTTTTTCTCTTCCTCCCAATCCATCCAGATTTTTGTTTCTGTCAATGTGTGGTGTGTACGACCCCAATTTATAATATAGTAACACTGACAATACATCTTACAGCATCCGTTCCTCGCCTTGGTGTCAAATATCGAGGATGATTCTCAACAAGGATTTCTGAAGTTCGTGAAAGAGGGGCAAAAGGAGATCGAGATCTTGCGATACCTCACTGGAATTGAATCTCCCTCGAACTACACCATCTCGCCAGTTCAAATCTGGCCGGTGCAAGGGGGAAATGTCATATCAATGCCTATGGCTGGCAACCACCTTACCAGTCTATCCAACCCCAGCGCACACCTATGGCCTGTGGCCAAGCAGTTGTTCAAAGCTGTTGAATTTATGCATCAACATGGCATGGCGCACCTGGATCTGAAGCTTCCAAATATCCTCCTACCTGCTGATGCCAGCCGTCTGTCTACCATCGACTTCAACAGATCTGTACGTGTCAAAGGCACTGAAACAATGTTATAGGGCACCATTGGCACCACCAGATATATTGCACCTGAAGTAGCGGATGGTCAAGGCCTATTCAGTGCGATCCGTGTAGACTTGTGGTCCTGTGGAAAGACATTGGAGGAGCTGTGCTCCTTGTATAGACCATCCAGGGGTCGCAACGCGCTACTCAAAATAGCTTGAGAGCTCATGAATGAAGCTTTGGAGACCCGAAACAGCTACTGATGATGTCAGATGGCTGGCATATTATAAGGTCGATCATTTCTCCAGCATCATTTTCTTTTGTTTCTGGTGTCTCGCCTCCTGCCATTTTGGCGCTTTTCAAAATTTTCCTCTCTATCGTCATGCATTGGTTAAGTGAATTTCAAGGTGCCCTTACTCACAGTCGGTGAGCTCATTTTGTCGCTGGTTGTTTATCGTTACCTGGTTCTGATGGATCATCAAACTCCTCCATACCCATCATTCTAATACCTCAAAGTGCATATGATATGTGGGTTCTCCGAGACCGGCAAGCAAAGCTCACCAGTGGAATGTGAGTGCGCATTTCACATTCATGAAGCCATGTCTAATTCGACTTCAAGATGGCCATATTTCTTCGACGAAGCCGATTGTCACGCGATGCAGACAGACTCTCCCGCGCCTGTATTTTCCTGCTGGAAGGGTATCGTCGTCTTCGCCGCTGATCCTCTCATTCCCAACCCTTGCGCTCCAACCACACGCTTTCTACCGACCCTTTACCATACGAATTACCTACAACACACCCAGCAGCACAAGATCCTTCCACGCGCGGTCCTAGTCCCGCTCTGACACCCCCAATCCAGTTCCGTGCATCTGCCCCGGGGGAATATTTTCGTCCGAAAGCTTCTTACTACCATATGACCTGAGACGACAATTCAATCTGCAGCACATATACGTCAACCCGAGGGTAATCACTGCGTACAGGTGGATGTCTTATAGCATGTTCTCGGGAACGTGGCTTATGCATCATCCTTCCATAGATATTATGATGATTCATACGCCAACCTGTACTCCGGTGGTGTATCAAAAACCGCCCGCTGCTGCTCAGGATACCTCGTATGTCAATATTTTCCCCTGTGGCTGGGTACTAATGAGATTCTCTAGTATAAACTGCATCTCCAATTCATCTTTGAGACTCTTAGGGACAGTTTTTGGGGTGTGATAAATCTATGTACGTGAGATGAAGGTGCGATAGATATGGACTCCACTATATTGAAAAGAGAAGGAGATGACGAGATGGATATCAGCAAGAGTGAGCCAGTAAGAATTTTTCTATCGATAACCTCTTCAGTGTCCACATTTGCTCATTATGAACTGCCTTACTAGGAAGGTAAAAAAAGTAAAGCAGCAATCGTGAACGTGAACTAGTGGCGGAGTAGGGACTTAGGTGCCAATTAACCCTCAACCGATTAACATTAATTATCAACGACATGCACATGTGCCCACTGCTCGTATCTGCCCCCTGAAAAATTTATGCGACTATTTTCGGCCTAACTCACCTTGAGATGGTAGCATTATGCGACGTTCCTGGTCAGGGTCCCGGAAGCAGGTACCAATAGTCAATCAGTTTTTCCATCGATGGCTGCAAGTATCTGTCGGCTTCCAAAACTCGCACAGCCAATGTCATCAAGGTCCCCGGCATACACTTCTCCGCTCATAACGCATTGTCCCGAGTTGCTGGCGACCTGCCTCCAGGACTCGGCACGAACAGTATTAGTCAAGCCTGAGTTCGTGATTTTCCTGCCAGCAATTTTGAACTTTTCGGAGCGAGAACTCAAGAACCGGCTATGTAATCGGGTCCGTTTTATCCTTAATAATACTACGTGACATCCAACTGGATCGGGACTGTGATCAAGCAGGGACCGCATATGTTTGCCTTGCGGCTACTATGCCTCTCTTTTTCGCGTACCGAGTCTTAAAGTCGGTTCTGCTTCATGTCATGCTACGGATATTTCCAGCCGTTTAATTCATGTTGGACACAACTTTGATTTCTCTGTCTGCTTGGCGAGCGTGTTGGTGACTGCGACTCATTTCTTGGGCTGTTTGCTGATGAACATATGTCAATCAGTGAACATTGGGAAGCAATCACGAGCTGCAGCACTGGGGCTTCTCATTTATGAACATGGTAAGGAGTTTTTCCAATGCATTTTACTTGCTGACTCTTATTTCTGGTAGTCATTACCATTGAGGACGAGGTAAATTGTCGATCTGATCCCAGTGACTGCAGCTGTTAAGGTACAATTTGGCAGATTGATCTGATCTGGTTAAAAAAGAAAAGTTGGGTGACATATCTCTATCATTTTGTGAGTTTGCATGATAGAGAAGAATGCGCATTATGCTAATGCGCTCTTGAGAACTGTTGGCTTCCAATATTATGGCTC
>MU179411.1:1359-18290 GCA_016767475.1 Suillus weaverae | reverse complement strand
AGTCTGTCCTTAAAGTCTGTCCTTAAAGCAGGTCTAAGGTGACATAAGCAATAGAAAGAGTCTGTCCTTAAAGTCTGTCCTTAAAGTTTCCCACCCAGGTCTAAGGTGACATAAGCAATAGAAAGTCTAACAGCTACTAGTTAGGCCTTAGGGGATGGGAACCTAGTGGGTAAAGTCTAGACTGGTGACCAGCCCGGTCACCAGTCTAGGTAAAGTTCAGTCTCTCCACTCCACGGCATCTCGGATGACTTTATTCATTGCCCTTTGATAGCTTTCAAAACCCTCAAAAACCTCAGTCACCTTTCTAACACGCCGTTCGCTCAAACTACCCCAAATTCAAATGTAATGCTACGTATACATATAACAGGCCATGAATTAACTGTACACTCAATATCATACTCGACAGAATGTCTCTAGCATTTCCGCAAAACGATTTACTGGAACAATATCAAGAGCTACAATAATCAAATTGATTAACTGCGAGTGACAGAAAAGGCTGGAGACTCACTCCTTGTAGCAGTGCTGCCAACGTGTCCCATGTCCCATGCGGCTCAAGTACAACCGGACAGTCTTATCTTCTGAGCCAGAAACGATGCGAGTCCCATCCAGAGAGAATGACACTGAGTAAACCCCATCAGTGTGCCCCTCCAATGGCCCACCAACTGGCTGCCCCATTCCTACATCCCACAGCCGGACAGTCTTATCACCTGAGCCAGAAACGATGCGAGTCCCATCCGGAGAGAATGACACTGAGCAAACTAAATAAGTGTGCTCCAAGGGCCCACCAACTGGCCGCCCTGTTCCTGCATCCCACAGCCGGATAGTCGTATCATGCGAACCAGAAACGAGGCGAGTTCCATCCGGAGAGAACAAGACTGAGTTGACCTCATCAGTGTGCCCGCAGAAAGGCTCACCCACTAACTGCCCCATCCCTGAATCCCACAGCCGGATGGTCTTATCCGCAGAACAAGTTGCAATATGAGTCCCATCTGGAGAGAACAAGATTGAGGAGACACTACGAATGTGCCCCATCAAGGGCTCGCCGACTGGCTGTCCTGTCGCTGCATCCAACAGCCGGACAGTGCCATCCTCCGAACCAGTCACGAAGCGAGTCCCATCCGGTGATAGCTAGACTGAGGTAATCGAGTTAGTGAGCTCTTGCGAGGGCTCAGCAACTGGCTGCCCTGTAGCTGCATTCCACAGTCAGACAGTGCAAACCTCAGAACCAGTCGCGATGCAAGTCCCATCCGGAGAGAACGAGACTGATAGAACAGAAAAAGTGTGCCCTAATAAGGGCTCACCGACTGGCTTCCCTGTTGCTGCATCCCACAGCCAGACAGTCTTATCGATTGAACCTGTCACGATGCGACTTCCGTCCGGCGAGAACGAAACTAACCTAACACAACGAATGTGCCCCAGCAACTCACAGACAGGCTTCCCCGTCACTCCATCCCAAAGCCGGACAGTCACATCCCATGAACCAGATGTGATGCGAGTCCCATCAGGAGAGAATGAGACCATAGACTGGTGCAATCTGCCATGTCACTGTATGAATACAAAAAAATGAGTTACGTAGTTCATTCGTTCAAAAGCAAATGAACTACTTTTCCCGATTGATCCGCTGCAAGATGAATGAAATGCTGGGTTGACATACTTCCAAAACATCGATTTATGACTTGTTGATATTGAATATTGAAGTGGCGCTACGTGTCACATCAGGGATATCCAGAGCGAAAGCTGACAACATGTAAGCATAAATTCATGATATCATGCCCCACAAGTAAGTACTAGGGCAATAATACTAGAGTGTATACGGCTTTCCACGTCTTATTGATGCGGCCGCCACCATAGAATAATTATTAAAAGTCTCATTCAAAATAATTCTTCACTCACGGTTGGTTTCTGCGCGCATGTCTTTTCTGTTTCCCTCTTACTTTCCTCTCGCTGCGAATGAAACATGCCTGTTAGTTTGAGTGCTTAAGGATAGTGAATGGTATGAGGCTGCAGTGTAATTATGGATCATCGCAGAATCATTATGACTAAAGCTTATCACGTGATGTGTAGCCTGTTTGGACCCCCAGCTTTTGAAAGCTGGGGGTCCAAACAGGCTACACATCACGTGATACACGTCCTTCACATTTATTCAAAGTATCAATTCTACCGTGACCACAGCCAGTCCTTCAAAGCTTCAACGTTACAATATTGCATCTTCCCACCGAGTCCCTCCCAGTGCAGCAGTTATGATTAAATTATGTCAGCTACCTCCAGCTTCTTATGCCACTAATAGTGCAGGAAAATGTTGTCTGTACTGTGAGCCTGGAGTCGAATATCTGCAAGTCAGTCATGTAGGGCCCAGGCCAAGCTAACTCAGCTCTCTGTGACTCCTCCTGCCACAAGGTCTCTTCTAGATTTGTGTTTTTTCAGTTTGTTGCCTTTCTTGGCCGTGGTACTCAATCAGATGATGTGACGGAAGCGTCCACAGAAAGCTAAAGACCCAAAGTCACCACTGCTCTAGGTCTGCCCTCAGAGAAAGGGTGTCTGCTCCCAAATTATTATAATGAAGCCCAAGAAACCAAACTCGGCGAAGGGGAAAATTGTTCGTGTCAAGTTGACTACTGGGAAGACTGTCATGGTGAGGGATATAACTTGCAGGAGCATAGTGTGGTGACAATCTGCAGTTGACGTGCTCAGGACTTGCTCAGGACTTGCTTGGTGTCCACTTGAACTTTTTTATACTAGTTACAAGGTCGTCTGTGGATCTTTAGATTTTGAAGGAGTAGTCAATTGTATGACTGCACAGAGTCGATATGGAGGTGAGAAAAAGTGTTTACTCGGGAGTTCGCTATTGACCTATGCTCCAGCTAAAAAGCCCAAGAAATAGACTAGCTCACTAGTTATTCAGTCTCACCACTCTACCAGCGATGGTCTGGATTTCACCAATTTCCATAAGTCATTATTTCAGTATCCATAGCTATAGGAGGTTCTTTGCCCATTTAGAATTTGTATGAATGTATGGATAATATATTCTACATTTATACAAAATTTGAGTTCAATCTATGTGAGAATACTGGAGTCTGGTGCTGCAAACAGCAAGCTTGAATATAGGAAATGTGATATGATGTGGCCTGATATGACGTGGCCCAACTATCATAGTTGCCACCAATTGTTCATCTCAGCACATATAATTGGGGCAACAATGAGGGTTGATGATTCTATGATGAAGTGAGATTGCCGGTATGCATATGTCTAAAGGGCTAGCAATCGGGCCAGAGATCTTCTTTACTACAGCGGAATTTTTGCTATTTGAAATGTGCAGATAGATAGTATCAAAAGTCTCCATATGGACAGCTAAGTCAAAATGCATATTCCAATCTTAGGCCTATAGCCTAAGGGCTGCTGCCTGATGGTGAGAATGCCGTGCCGTACATACCCACACATAATGTATCTGCAATTTGCCCAGATTAAGCATACAACCCTTGAACTTGCAGGGCCATGGCTTGAGAAGCTACCTGTGGGAACCTATATCCATCCCAGTATGCCTACATTACCATTGCATATCACTCCCCTTATAGTTCTTTTTTCCTTTCAGGAACCCTGGGCACACGGTCCTTGTCACTTGAAGGTTTGTGGCCACAGTTGCATCCCCAGGCTCTCAAATTTACCATCTCTGCTAATTTCCCCATTTATGCTTCAATTTATACTTCTCAAGGCCGTGACATCGCTAGCACCCAGATTGCCATATGCTGGAAAATATAGAAGATCAAATTATTCCCTACATCAAACTGTCTTCACCTCTGATGTGCTGGTTCATCACTGGCAGAATGTTACAAGCTTGCAATTCTAAGCTCACTAGGAGGACATAATCACTGTCAGTCCAGGACGTCCTCTGAGGTCTAGTCTCTGCTTGGAAATCCCAACTTTGATTGAGGTTGCTGACACCTGCACTAAGGTTGTGATGGCATGGGCCCCCCAATTCCAAACTCCCATTTTTGATGTAGACTCTAAGTTGCCATTGGTTGCAAATATTGATCAAACAAAAATCCAATACTCAGGCACTCAGTTCTAAGGGATCCAGAGCCGAATTGGTGACAAATTGGTAATTGACCAGTAGACTGAGTGACTAAGTGTGAAAATTTGTTTGATCAAGGTTTGCTACATCAAAAATCATCCGCGGAGGAGAGTTTGGAATTGGGGGCCCACGCTGTCACAATCTTAGTACGTACAACATTATGCCCAGTATCAAAATTGAACACGGAGGAGAGATTGTAACCTGAGGGGGGCCAGCATGTTGTAATCTCAGTATGTCCTACACCTATATATATTGTTACCTTTTAACTGTTTGACAGTAGATTGTAGGTTGTTGGAATGGTGTTCAGGATCTAAGTATATCATGATTTCAATGCAGAAACTGGACATTCTAATGGATCAAAGTTGGGATTTCAGAGCAGAGACTAGACCTCAGAGGACATCCTGGACTGACGGCGATTATGTCCTCCTAGCGAGCTTAGAAATTGCTTGCAACATTCTGCCAGTGACAGGCCTGGCAGACTAAATTCTGATTGAATTATCCAGGGTCATTATAGACCATTATTGACCCTTCTTACTCAACTCCCCGTTGCCAAGTCTCATTTTGTTTTATTCCCAGTCTATTGGCACTTGCCCAAGTTTGGAGGATACAAAAAACTATAAGTACGGTGAATAACTGGACTTGCCTCAATACAAACTCATCGCTTCCTCCCTAACATGCCTACAATTACTATGCCTGGTGCTCTTCTGGCGCTCAGCGCCCCTTCTCATGCAGAACAGGTTGATTCAGCAGATGCTGTCATACTGGCGGAGGCTGGCAATATTCCTTGGTGTTGGCCCGCATGGCAACAGCGCACTATGCTGAGTTCAACTCCCTTATCAGTAAACGTAACAGAGGACACTCCCAACGCTTGGAAGTCCTTTGAGGTCCATCAGGCAGTCTTGACATTTGCTAACAATTTCTGGGCTGTAGAGGAAGCTGCCCAAGTGGATTACATTAAAAAAAATCGCCCCGATAACGACAACAAAGGTCGCCAACATTGGCTGGATTATTGCCACACCAATTGGTCAAAATGGAAAATAAATAGTACTGTTGATGCGGTACTGGCTGAACGTGGTCTTGACCCATATTCAGTTATGAAACGTCTTAAGGTGGCAAATGTGAGATTTATATATTTGTCTCCATACCTCACTCTCACTGATTATTTTAATAAGCTACCGGATCTTGCCACCTCGCAGGTCGCACTTGCCTACTCTGGCCTTGCAGAGGCACTTTTTGGCCCTGAATCTTTCACAGAGGATGGTGTTGCACTTAAGGAGCCAGTCCGGCGCTTCCTAGATGCCCTTGCGACCCACCATTGGGCAAAGAATAGGAAGTCTATTACACGTGAAAGGGGTAGGCTTGGAAAGTTGAAGAGCAAAGTAGATGAGACGTGGAAAGGTACAGCAACTTTTATCAGTACTGCACCTTTTAAGA
Source organism: Suillus weaverae (assembly GCA_016767475.1). Taxonomy (NCBI): domain Eukaryota; kingdom Fungi; phylum Basidiomycota; class Agaricomycetes; order Boletales; family Suillaceae; genus Suillus; species Suillus weaverae. The sequence continues at coordinate 12,787 of MU179411.1, read as the reverse complement.
CCTAATTCTGTTTGTCCAGAATTCTCAGTCATGGCAGAGCAAAGCAAATGTCTGGACACTGAACGTATTAGAACCTGGCTGAAGGACGTAGATGGACTCACCAAAATCCTTACTCGGTATGGTGATCAGGAGTCGCTGAAGCAGCTTTCAGAGCAACAAGAAACGCTCAGTGACCTTCTTCAAGGCTTAGGGATTGATGTACAGGGTGGAAGCAAGTGCCGTGCGTTAACCTTGTTAGTTTATCTTGCTACTATTTTCTTACTTTCTGGAGATAGGTCTACCAAAGTCACTACGCCAGGCGCTCTCATTCCTTGCCACTCAACAGGACATTGCTCTACTCACTGCGTCCATCCATGACCAGTTGAAACTTTGCGATCCAAATTCCATGCCAGCAGAGTCCGTTCCTGAATTTGACCTGGATGCAACCGACGACTGTGACTTCCAGTGGTCTGAAGGTGTGGAGCAATACAACAACATGTCTGAGGACGACCTATGGGCTCTCCTTGGACTTCCGGAGAAGCAAATTCCGTTCTTTAACCTTTTGCATGATCCCTATGGCGATTGTGACCCTTGGACTGAGGATGGTCAAGCGTGGTTGAAAGAAAATGGGGAGCCTCTTGCTCTCCGCTGGCACCAGCTTGTGGGTCTTGTTAAAATGGTCAAGAATGCGTTTTGCGGGATGCCTGTCCTGCTCATGGATGAAGTGGGCTTAGGCAAAACCATCCAAGTCACCGCCTTAATTGCTGTACTTTCATTCTATCGTGAATTCTATGCTGTGCACAACCGCTTTCCTGGTCAAATAGGTAGGCTGCTCTTGTTAAAGTTCCTGCCACACTGGAGATCTAATTAAACGTAAATCAAATTAGCTGTGAAGCAGTGGAGGAGCGACTCTCCAAATCTTCCAAATCTTCCAGTAATGCTTGTCATCCCAGCTAATCTGGTACCTCAGTTTACTTCAGAGTTGCACCGATTTCTTCAGCGGGGCACTTTTGACGTTCTACCCTATCTGGCTACTTGGAGCAGTCGACGAACCTGGTGGGAAGACATATGGAGCAGGTCAATGCAGCCAGAAGGGCGGAGAATTGTCATTACTACTCCTAAGGTACTGATGTAATTCTATTTTGGTTGGCAAAGGTTCAATTTTTTTTCTCCATCTAGGCTTTAGAATCTGACTGTGACCGCATTTTTGAGGCAAATAACCTTAGCCCAACAAAACATCCCCGACGGAAAGCCAACTATACTGCAGATGCGCCAAGCACAGCTTATGGGCGAGAATTCTTGTTAGGCTCGGTGGATGAGGCCCATAATTACCGAAATATAAAAAAGGGTTACTGGGCGATATTTTGCCTTCGCTCACTATGTCAAGCGATCGTTGCTATGACGGCCACACCCATCACCTCTCGGCCTCTTGTGAGTGACGAATGCTCATATAATTTTATCGTTCTTTAACATCAGTTTTTCTTCTTCATTTGGGCAGGATGTGTGGAACATTGGAAGATGCCTGGGTCTGGAGCTATTTGGCAGTGCTTACGATGATGAGGCCCTGCAAATGGTTCGTCAACTGCGTGCTGCTGCTGCAAAGGATCGCAAGCGCTTTCAACAAGGTGACCGCATTGCCACAATAATAATGGGAACAGTAAAGGGCAACACCGATGTTGAGGTTCCCAGTCTGTACCGTAGTCAGATGCTGACATGGATTGGCATCATCAGAGAGAGGTTTTCTGGCATTGTTATACGGCGCACAATTTGGTCTGTTGATAATTGTGGTACCAGGATATCCGGCTTGGCTCCATTCCAGGAGCATAATCTCGTTGTAAAGCTGTATGGCCATGAGGTGGATAATCTGGAGTGCATTGCCAAGGATTTGGTAGAGGAAGGCTGTGCTAGAGCAGCGAAGTTTGCTTCTGGCTCGGTACAATTTTTTTTTCATTCACCGTCATTCAAGTATTTACCATCTATCCAGGATTTCTACACACGGGTTCGCAGGGCTTTATTGCACCCCAGCTGCAATGCAGGATATCTGTGGGCAAATCCTTCCACCTTGGAAGAGTGGAAGAAGGACCCTTCTCGAAAACTTGACGTTCTTGCAGAAGTGATTTGTTGGCATCAGGGGCTTGACAACCGTCCACCTCTACATGTTGTTGATGATAGGCTCACAGTGTCATCCACAAATCCTGACGTCACCACTAGTATCACCACCGACTCTACACCCTGTGACAAAATAGTTGTATACTGCGCATTTCCTTCTAGCTATACGCAGGTGCTCAAGGTAGGTGATCATTCCAATTTCCTTTCTTACAATTTGGTGACAGCGATTGTTTGAACTACAGATTTTGGAGCTCAACGGCATCACGACATTGCAGATCCATGGCAAATTGTCAATGTCTGCTAGAACCAAACTCATTTCCCAATTCAAAGGCAGTGGACGTGATGGTCCTCGTGTCTTAATCATGTCCAACATTGGACTGACGGGTCTTAATTTACCTTGCGCCAATATATTGATCATTGTGGTCAGTGTTCAATTTTCATCCACTCTCCCACCCGTTCCTGTGCTTATGCAATTGCAGGACTCACTATGGTCTGCCACTGATGAAGGGCAGTTGATTGGACGTATCTATCGTCCCCCCCAACCAAAGACTGTCCATATTTACCGAATTGTTGCCGCTGACACTCAGGACGTCTTTCTGAACAATATTTCCTTCAGTAAGGCGGCCATTCTTGATGCATTCACGGGGGCAACACCCAATTTACGTACGTGTCCACTTCCTGCTCTACGTTCAACATCAAATTTGACATTGTGACATAGGCTCTCTGTTCAATGATGATGACGGAGTGGAGGAAATGAACACACTTCCTGACTCGATTGATGGCATCCAATCGGAGAAGGGGAAATTGAAGTCAAAAGTACCAAAGGTTAGCTCCTCGACAAAGAAAGGAGGTCGAGCCCAAGGTAGTAAGGGAGCGGACCCGTCTGCAGGAAGGCTATCCAAGAAACGGGTTGTTGAACTCATCGATGAAGATTCTGCGATCAAGAAACCTAGAGAGAAGTCTCTTGCCCCTTCCAGCTTTATCGTCCAGGATGAGCAAAGCAACTTGCCACCAATTACTGGGGAGATCCAGTCGAGCGTTATTGTCACAGTGGATACCGGTACCAAGAGTGGTAATCTCCAGTCCGACTCTTTGGTAAGGCTCTAATATTGCTTCTCCCTAATCCTAATCTAATGTGGTGAAGAATACTCAGGAGCAGAGCCCCTTATGCCCAGAAGCGTCCCCCAGACTGAAGTCTCCACCCGCTCCAAGTGTCATAGTGGATCATCGTAATGCAGAGAGTGGGGATATTACGCAGTTGGAAGCTCAGGTGAGCGTCGTATTATATGTAGTGGGCCAAAACTTTGTTGAAATGTTATCAGGCTTGCATCTCCTCTGAAGATGACGTCTCCAAAGGTAGTGCAAATGACGAATTTCAGCAAGCCAATGCCGCCCAAGTTAATGCGTCCCAGAGATGCCAAGACTCTCAGATAATTCTACCCCCTAAGCGTGCAGCTGACTCTAGTCTAGAGAATCGTGCATCAAAAGTGCAAAAATCAGCCTCTGGAGGTGATTGTGATGTATCCACGTTTCTCACTGATATGCAGCAACGCGGCATTGGAGTTGAACAATTATTTTCTTTCCTTAAATCCCTACCAAGCAAGTATAACTTTCTCTAGTCAGCCATATACACCTCTAACATCTTTCATATTACAGATTCGTCCTCCCAGAATCCAGACCACCCATTGGCGTCTTTCATTCCAGGGTTAAGTGTAGCCGCTGGACTTTCAGCACCTGCACCATTGAACCCTACTAGTAGCAGGAAGTAGGGGACTAGATTGTGTGTTGTTTGTCTTCAAGCGTATTTCTCAGATTGTTTAGTTTATTCAAATTGTGCCCGCATGCATATACTGTTTTTTCGGTCATTTATGTGACGAGAGCCATCCTGCCAAGCACATCATATCTTGAGGCCAAGTTGACCGGTGGAGTACCCAACTGAGCTGCAGCAGGTGGATAAACTGTTAGAGTGGAGGAGCTTACATTCCTTTTGGAACTTTAGTTTGAATCTGAAACCATAAATTTTTGTGTTATCAGATGTGCATCAAGTCGATACTTGCAGAAGATCTAATATGCACTTAAACTTCTGTATCTATATGTTTATTACTTGAAATTGTTAGGGCTGACATCATGATGATGGACGAATCCTTCCCAGAGGGCATAATGACCTGGTGTCACAGTAATTAATGAACAATGAGAAGCACAAGAAGAAATGTCACATACAGATGATGGCATGCCACCATGTGATGAGGAACAGTTTGTTGTTTGTGTCTGTGATCGGCTCAAGCCTTCTGAATATGATGATATAGAAGACATGCCTGCCCAGTTTAGGGCCCTCAAGTCCCAGTGCACTCCTGATTTTTATTGTGGATGTATCCTCAAACTTATGGAACCAGACCATCTCTGGGACGTGATACTTCACCCTCTTGTCAGTCTCCATGATATTATACACCTTCTTGAGGACGTCAGGCTCACTCTCACACCTCTTCTGGCCAATAGAGCTTGGCTACCAGCTTCTCAGTAGCATTATGAGGGTTATGGTGAGCTAATGGCAAGCATTGTTGCCAGTTGGTGTATTCAGCACCTCTCTTGTGTGCCTTCTTCACTTGGGATGGTGGGGGCACTTGAGACAACATGGTGGATGAACCAGTGAGGGCTGGCAAACTACTCAAAGAGGGGACCAAGGCCATGATATTTGGGTGCAACAAAAGGTGAGGGAACCATTGAAAGAATGAGCATGAGGCATGCTAGGCAGGGATAGTCATCATATTAGTCAACCCTTGTGCACGGATCAGAAGACATACCCTTGCCATGGGCTTTTCCAAGTTTCCATTCTGATCACTGATACAGATTGTTATTGGGGCAGCGCCCCCACAAGTGGTACAATTGATGACAAGGCCAATTGAACTTTCCTGCAGGGATAACACTGCAAGAAAGGCATGGTCTGCTTCCTGTAGTGAAGACATAATGACAGCTATCAGGTATTTGTACACTGACAACAGGGAACAAGGTGGGCAGGCAGGTGAGCAGGCAAACAGGTGGGCAGGCAAACAGGTGGGCTGGCAAATAGGTGGGCAGGCAAACAGGTGGGAAGGCAAACAGGTGGGCAGGCAAACAGGTGGGCAGGCAAACAGGTAGGTGGGCAAGCGGGGTGTATTCATTGTGGTGAGCAGCACAATGACATGATACGTCATCGAGTGGTGTTTGAACTGCTTTGAACCCTGCTAGAAGTCAGCTGTCGAAGCCCCAGACTGGCCCTAGACTTTGGCCCCAGAGTCTAGGTAGAATAGCCCTGGAGTTCACCAAATCCCTGACTTTCACTGAGCATGCTACTAGTAGGGAATGCCAAAAAGGTCTGTCACTGTTGCACTAGAATTCCTCTTCCCTGCCAGTACCCATACTTCCAACAATATAGTGACTATGCTTACATTAACAAAAGATACATCATCTATGGCTCAGCTGTAAGTGCTGGTAAACGAACACCCAAAAGTAAATCCTCGAGCCTTGCTAATAGTGTCTTGTTAGATGCGTCCACCTCACCCAGACCCTTTGTGTTGTTCCTTATTTCTTTCACCAAACTAAGTGCAGAGTTAGCCTTCTGTAGGCTGTCATGTGCAAGCTTGATGCTTATGTTTGCAAGCACAAAGTTAGCCAATAAACTGGCTTTGATTTCGTCAAACTGGTCCTCCTGAGTTTTGGTATTTTTCTCGATCAGGGACTCCAGCCTCTTTAGGCTTTGTGCGACAGTCTCCACTTCTTGACAGCAGTCAATATATGTGAAGGTTGAGCTAATAAATTATAGTAGGACATACCTATAGCTGATGACAATTCAATGGACTGCAGCGGGTTATGAACCTCACAGACAGATTCCGCCATAGACCGCACTGGGTAACGAATCACAGGAGCCTCATCAGATGAGGTGATGGATAGTGGGTCAGAAATGCTGGATGCTGCCATTGAATGCACAGATTCCTGTGTCAAAATGTCACATGTGAGATGGGCTGCCCCATTGAATATTGCTGCAAGTCACAAACATTGCAAGTGTGGGATGCGGCTACTCCCGACTTTGGCTGGCGCACACCAAAGGTGTTGACAGATTCTATCATTTATTAGCAACTCTCCATAAGCTTATAATTACTGATTCTATTACCTGCACTCTTATGCATGAAGGTGAATGTTGCTGGTCCATGTTGGATTTGGGCTGGCTATATGTATAATAATTTGAACTGCCGCATTCAGTTGCCTGCAACTAAATTTCAACTGATATGATGTTTCTAGAGGGATCCTTATCATTTACCTTTTGGAGATCTAGGTACCTGGAAAATGATCCAACATTTGACCACAGACACCATATGCATATATACATTGTTATTGAGGAAGTTGTTTGCAAAAAAACAGTTATAAGTAGTTCTTTGCACTGATTAACATTAGCAGTCCCTTCCGCATTCATAAGCGATAAGCTGATTAAAACAATCTGAGGACATTTTACTTTTTTGCAACTACTACACCAGTACTCTTTTCTGAGATCTGAAGATCTGACCTCCAGCTTGAGGTACATACCTGATTCAATGTTAATGATCTCTGGATCTGAATTGCGTGAAGCATGCTTAGTCACTATCATTTGAACTTGGAGGACCCTAGAAGTGGCTCCAAAGAGTATGCAAATTGTAGCACTAATGTGCCAGTGGCTGCACTTGTTCTTAATGGCAGATGTACTAAATATGGATCTTGAAGCTGATCCAGGCTGACAGCCACCCCTATATATCCATGGCATCCAAAGAATGTTGCGAAATGCCACCTAGATCTGAATCTAGCTTTCAAAGAGCATCTTTTGGGTCCAGTGCATCATTCTTGATTTAGATTCTATCCATAGCTATAGGAGGTTCTTTGCCCATTTAGAATTTGTATGAATGTACAGATAATGTATTCTACATTTATACAAAATTTGAGTTCAATCGGTGTGAGATACTTCCAGAAGTCTGTGGTGCTGCAAATGGTGAGCTTGAATGTGAGAAACTTGATATGATGTGGCCGGACTATACTGTAGTGGCCACCAATCATTCATCTCAGCACATATAATTGGGGCAACAATGAGGGTCCATGATTCAACAATGATCTTCTTTACTACAGCAGAATTTTTGGTACTTGAAATGTGCAGATTATCAGATAGTATCAAGAGTCTCCATATGGACAGCTAAGTCACAATATGTATTCCTATCTTAGCCTAAGGGCTACTGCCTGATGGGTGAGAATGCAGCGCCATACATACCCCATACATAATGTATCTGCAAAATTGCCCTAGATTAAGTGTACAACCCTTGAACTTGCAGGGCCGGGGCTTGAGAAGCTTTGAGAACCTATATCTATACCAGCATGCCTGCAGTATGCATTACCATTGCATATCATTCAAGTTTAAGCATTCCCCTTATAGTTCTTTTTCCTTTCATGAAACCAGGGCACATGGTCCTTGAAGGTTTGTCACTACAGTTGCACCCCAAGGCTCTCAAATTTACCATCTCTGCTGATGTCCCCATTTATGCTTTAAGTTATACTTCTCAAGGCCGTGACATTGCTAGTGCCCAAATTGCTGTATGCTGGAAAAGATAGAAGAACAAGTTATTCCCTATGTCAAACTGTCTTTCTTTCTGCAGCTCTGATGTGCTAGTCCATTGCTGGCAGAATCATGATGTTGTAAGCTTGCAATTTCTAAGCTCACTAGGAGGACATAATCACTGTCAGTCCAGGACGTCCTCTGAGGTCTAGTCTCTGCTTGTAAATCCCAACTTTGATTGAGATCAAGCTTGTCATCATAGACTGGCTGAAATAAGATGAAAATTGCCTGGGGTAGTAAGCAAATTGAAAATGATGTCATTTGACTTGCAAGGAAAATAATCACAGAGTTGTGATATTTAATCAGACAAGGCAAGGCATATCTGCATATCTGTCATGAGGATTTGGGGGGGAAGAGCATCCAGTATCAGCGAATGAAGGGAAAATAAGTTCATTAAAACAGAGACAGAAGAAGTGGAGATCATACTGGAGATCAATGCGGACTAGGTCATAGGGTAGACAGGCAAATCTAAGGGCTGTGACAAACCAACGAGGAATAAAGACTAGCTAAACTAAAGATGCTCAACAAAGCCTGACCTTGTGAAAGTGAGTTCTATGTAGTGGATCCAAGTTGCACACTAAATTGTATGAAGTCCACAGATTGAGCCATGACATCGAATACCACAGAGAAAGTGTTGAAGTTCGAGGTCCAGATGAACAAGGAAAGGTGAGAAAAACGACCACACATAACAGCCTTCAGTTGAGCGAGTAGATGTGATCATCAAAGGAAATTGGCGGAGTACTCGACCAAATCATCGAAGTGCAACGTTGGGTCGGATCAACTCGAATGGCATTCAGAAAATAGGCGGATCCCAAGGACCAATGGATCACGATCGTTGAACCATGTGAACTGATGGGGCTCATCCAGTTGACTCAATCATGAGCATTTTGGTGGACAATCGAAGCTATCGTAAGGTCAGTCGACAAATGTAAACTTATCGACAGGGTTGGTCAAGTGAATATCTAAAGTGATTGAGACAGCAGAGGGCAATCGGAACTCAAAGGTACTACAAAAGCCTTTTCAGGTGGATTCCCAAAAAAAAGAGGTCGTCCTTGAAAAGAGGGTCTGAAGAAGCTGAGATCGATATTGATTGGAAAAGATTATCGGTTATGTGGGACTCGGTATCACGGCTGCTGCTTGTGCCATCCTGGCGAGGTATGTCAACATGCTCCAAGCGCCATCGAGGAGGCATCCTCAGTCTGCAATGTGACCAACAAGAGTAATAGCACAGGAACGCCTTGCACCAATGCACCTCTGGGAGCGGATCAATGTCAGCTGTGTCGTGTTCCTGCGGCACGGTAGTTAACATGAACCGAGCCCTCTCACGTCATTGAACAAGTTCGCAGTCATGTGGGCGATGGCCGACTTGCCCTTGCCTGCAGGGCCAGACAGCCAGAGCACACGCTGAACATCGTATCCAGTGCTGTTGACCCAGTCCGTGATCTCGGTTATGATTTCTGTGCGCGTCCCTGGTAGGCATTGTTTCCCAGCATCTAGTCCCGCGCCCTCCGCATACGTCATACCACTGAGGTCCAGTGTTTCGCCTGGAAACGTATCAATAGATGTCGAGTCAGGAGCACGTACAACCCTTACCTGTACGGTGGACAAATATCTTTACATTGCGAGTAACGTGGTCCCGGAAGCATTGCATGAGCTCATCCAACAGGTTGACGTACTGTTGAGTCGTATTTTCTGCTTCCGAGAAAAGATTTTCCCCAAGTCTATGCCCTATAACAACAGTAGAGGATTAATAATGAGCAAGTGAGCAAAGCACAATAATTCGTGAATTCCTCACCGAAATTTTTGGTTGCAGAGTAATCTTGTATGAAGGCGCACTCGAGAGTACCGAACTAATCGTCCGATGATACTCTGCATCGACGGAATTTCGCCAAGAGTCTCGTCTTCCATCATGAAGTTTTAGACTTGACCTAACTTCTCGAGAAGTCGGAGTATCCCTTGGTCACGATCTGTTTGAGCGAGAATTATCTGCAAGGATGACGGCTGAGCAGGAGATATGACTCGGAGTGAAACAATACGTACTTTGGATGCATAAGAAAGTAGGCCCAGTGCAATCTTCGCATATGGATGTACCTACGGAACGGAGTTAGTTCAGTTCCAACCGAAAGGAAAGGCCAATACATCAACGAGCTCTCTGATAAAGCTGTCAAATACCCTGAGGGGTTGAAGACATGTATCCTGGAAATTATATGCAGCCTCAAGATCCACTGATGCATTTTGGCTAGCAGATGCTCCAGATCCCACAGGCCCCGAAAGTAGATTCATGCCTTCGACAGCTTCTTTGGCGTCTCGAAGTGCCGATTTAGGATCAGCACATCGTTCTACGCCCGAAGGGGTATCCTGAACCTGCGCGGCCTACAGAATTTATGGAGAGTGCATAAACTGAGAAACGACCTACCTCGGCATTCGGAATTGATGAGGGATCTTCACGATCAGTGTTTGGGAGAACAGGCTCGCGGCTGCGTAAATTCTTCTGGTTGTGCATGATCTCAGCCCGATCCCAATATAACCTGGTATCTCGACTTACAGAAATCTTGTTCGTTACACCTTCTTCAAAAACCGACAAACTTTGTTTGGCATTCGGACCTGGAGAGATGAGGCGTCAGAGTTAGTGAGAGTGCTATAGATAAGCGATGCACATAAGCAACGTACTGAGCGTCCGGGAGTAACTCCTGTGGTGTCTGGAGGAAGTGGGCTCAAGTCCCTCAATTGATTTCTGTTGCTCATGGTGAATAGTTAAGCTTTAAGAATCATTCTGAGCGAGATGGGCAACAAGAAGGGTGGGTGGGCGGCAACGTTGTTTAAATACGATATCAGGCCATACCCTTGACCGCAAGCCTCGAGGCTTAAAATACATATTTGCTGCTGTGATGACCTCGAACACTTAGAACGTGCAGGCACTGCAGGGGGAGGTTCTTTGGACACAAAGTGTTTACTTCAGACTGCTGCAAGGTATACTGCCAGTGGTCGTGGATCGCTATAGCCAAATGAATGAATCCAGTCATTTCAGAACTCCTCTGAATCTTGTGAGAATCGAACTACATTCTATACGAGTTGAGTCGGTACACAGTGGGACGCGTACGTGCGATGAAGCAAATTCGGGCTTTGAAAACTGTGACGGCAAGTAGAAGTCGTTGACTTAATTGAAAGCAGTCTAGGCCCGGGGCCAAGTACACGAGTTACCGGGCCTCGAGCATTTCATACCTCGATCAGGCGCAACGTCTCGTTCAAATATAGTACAAACGCCACAAAACCCAACCTCTGTTCACTATCCAAGCATCCTACTATGAGTCACACGGAACATACCTTGTCGATCCCAATTCCCTGTTGGCCTTCGTGCACATGCTCCGTACCGTATAATATTGTTCGACGATGGTCTTCAATAATATTTGGTTGTAGCTGCAGAGTCATGCGTGGCGAGCTCCACATAAGGTGAACAAAGACTTAGGGTGGTTCCTCAGTACTTCGCCGGACAAACCAATTCCTTCGCTAAATCCATTGCTCATATGGATGCACCTCAAAGTTGCGTGCATAAGTCGTCGTGTCACCGATACCCATTACTTATCCTATCCCCATCAGGTCGAAAGCTATTCAGTGACCATGCCTTCAGTCTGCCAATTCAAACCCGTGATACAGCCGTACTCACCCAACGGAGGAACTGCTCGAATTCAATCCTACAACTAGGCCACCACTATCACAGGCAACCTCGACGGT